>JAULKM010135608.1:0-18884 GCA_032355605.1 Rubia tinctorum
CCCCATGACTGTTTTACCAACACTATTTAGTCCTAACACGTGGTCGGATTGACGATCCGGTCACGGTTGTGCGTAACTAGTTATTAGATTCCTAACATCTCTGTGGAAGATCTCGGTACTTGCCACTATCTACAATTCTTGGTAGTATAGTAGTAGGAACGGGAGCAACCTTACAAATTCTATCTATGACCCTTAATACTTCAGCCTTCTCTCGTGTATTTAACGACCCTCGGGAGGGGTGGGTCATTTCATGATAGATAACATATGTGCTCGCATCTTGATCATGAAGTAAGGATTTTGTTAAGAAACAAAACCTTGTTGCTACAAGAAAAATAAAACATCAATAAAATCAAATAGGTGTCAATTTATAAAATGAAACAAAATGATACCTTGAGAACTAGTAGAGATGCCCAAATTCTACCATATTAGCTCGCATTTCCCTTAGAAAATCTTGATTTCCCCTCCACTTCATTCCTCGATCCAGGTCAATGTTTTTATTCCATATTGGCATTGCTTTTTGGTTAAAAAATCACACATATGAACTTATTTTCCCAATTTCTATAATATTCATGAGTAATCTTTATAATTTCAAAACTTTCAATAGCTGACTTGATTGATATCATAGACTCATAAACATCCATTTCACATTACTTATAGTAAGCACTAAACAGTTACACATTGAAATTAATAGCTATTTCACACATAGAAGTACAAAACCAGTCAGTGTGGCTATTCCGTGAGGATGTATCTGAGTGAGAGAAACACCATAAGCATAAAAAAACGCGTAACATAATTGATACAGAGAACGACAAGCCATACCCCAACTAACATGGACATACACTAAACATATTAAGCGGTGACCTCATTATGACTCACCTAGTTGGAGGAATCATAATTTTACATGAAGATAAACAAGAGTAATACTTTTTTAGTTAGTCTAAATCACCTAACATAAGAATACTATCACCAGACGACATTTTTTTTCATCAAATGATTAACGGTTAGTGCACTGCTGATAAGTTCAATTCTTAACCACCTTTATATATTGAAAAATCATCCTATATGTTTGGTCTACTAACAATGAACTCCTTAAAATGAGATAAATATAGAAGTGCGGTTATACTTTCTTACCCAAGAACCCAACGAATACTTCGTTGTGCCTTATTACTTTATCAAAATATGCCCAATAACATGATACCATTACTGCTCATCTTTTTACGACATATAATTACAGCAGCTTCATACACATTAACCACTTGGCTAGGGGGGCTTATGGTACACACCTCCCCTAGTCATATGAAGACCAAACTAAAGATAGCATCCCCAGTCTAGCAAACCAAGTAAAATATTGTTCACTAGAGAAGAAAGAGGACCTCGCTAAAAAGTAGCGCCACCCGTCGATAATAAAAGAGAACTCCGCGAAGAGAAATATCTTGTTTACAATGAGCCAATGGAGTGGACCTAGAAGAAGGAATGATTATCACCTATAACCATGCCACTAAAACCATGATTATGAACATGGCCTATGACCAACAAGGATTGCGAAAAATACCAGACATAAATAAGTGATCTGAAAAGCAGAACAGAGAACATCATCTTTCCTTGAGACGATCCATACGTTATTTGGAAACTAACTTTGCCATTAGAGAAAGATCTCGGGGACTTCTCGGGATCTTATTATGCGGGTCTCGTGGAGTTAGCATGGATTATTGGGCCGATTCCAGATTTTATGATGGTCCAGAAGTAATTCCTCGCATTCATAATGTTTTTAAGATTAAAGATGGTAAATATAGTTGTACACCAAGGACTGCAAGAAGGAATTGTTTAGACTCTTTCGAATTGTTTGCCAAGCCTTTAAATATGGGCAATTCATTCGAGGTAGATCAAGTGAGACATGAAACTCTTCATTACTTTAGTTTATGCTTAGGATTTAATTGAGATATGTGACAAGAGTACATGTGTCAGATTTCTAAGAGCATGTGTTACTTTAGGTGAAGACTTTAAAGGAGATTTTGGGTTGAGCAGTGGGAATTCGAGTATTGCTTAGGGTGGCAAGATATTTTTATCATGTAATGAAGAAGAATTGCTCTTGAAACTTTCTTGGTGTTATTCTATAAAGGATGCATGTCTTTAAATCCCGTGATGTTATGGAAAAGGGTAGAAGAACGATTGCTCGTTTTGAATGTGGTTACAAATGGGGGTCATTGGCGTTTCAGAGCTGCGGAATTATTTCTGTTTAATGACAAGTTCTGGAAGTTTGAAGAAAGCTTAATATGTTGCACTCGGATAAAGGATTTTCCAAAGCCACGGGATAAAGTGGTGACATTGTTTGAAGGTGGAAGAGTTAATATATCAAGCAATGGTAGAGACGATAAGTTAAGGAAGTAAACGTATGTGGGTACTGATAAGGGAACCGAAAATGTTACTGGGGTTCTACCGTTCTAGCAGATACCATGCATGGATTAATGGACTGAGCTTCAGCAGTGCACACTTTAAAGCCAATCAACCATTATGCACTTGATAAAATAAGAAGCGAAGGGATTTCAGACATCTCAGTTATGTTTAATTGGTCTCAAGATATTATGATATATATATATATATGTATGTGTATATATATATATATATGTTAAGTTCTGATAGAGTCTGAATCATTGTCAGTCAAAATAATGTCATCAACATAGAAAAGCAGGTATAGCATCCGTGAACCTCGAGAATAAATGAAAAGAGAGGTATCCGATGCACTACATGTAAAATCTAACTGGAGTAGAAAAGTAATAAAGCGCTGAAACCAAGCACGGGCCATCTGCTTGAAACCATAAATGGCCTTCCAAAGTCTACAAACATGAGAGGGTCGAAGAGAATCCGTATAACCTACAGGTTGTTCCATATACACAGGAGCATCTAAGACACCATTTATAAAGGCATTCTTGACGTCAAGCTGATGAAGCGGCCAATTCCGCAAAGTGTCCAAAGAGAGAATAATGTGCACGATCCCATCTTTGATCACAGGGCTAAATGTGTGGGTGAAATCAAAGCTCATACCTTAGAATATCCCTGATCAATAAGACGAGCCTCGTGACGATCGATACCGGCATCAGGTCTATACTTGAGGTGATACAACCATTTCGAGCCAACAACATTGACACCTGGAGGGCGATGAACAAGATCCCAAGTATGCTGGTTACGAGGACCCCGCATCTCCTCGTCTATAGTTGCAACCCATTTAAGATCTTTAAGGGCTGAGTGGTAACCCTTAGATCCAGTCTTTGAAATAAGTGTTGTGAGAAAACAGTGAACCTCAAAACCAGGATATTGTTTTGGCTGAAAAAGGCCATTCCGAGAATGGGTCATCATAGAATGAGTCGTAAAAGGAGGAGATGGTGATAGTGATGGTGATGGTGTAGGTGATGACGGGGATGGAGAAGCAGGGGAATCCTGGGGAGAAGAAGGTGTTGACTGTGAGAGCTCAAGGGTAGGTTGATCCACATATGAGGGACATAGATCACATGGCAACTGTGGTGATTCCGAAACAAAAGATGAGACATGATCAACATTAGTGGCACTGGAAATCGGGAAAAAAATGTCAATGCAGCAGTGGGCTCTATGAAAGAAGAAATTTCCAAATGAGAGAGTGAGCGACTATCCCGAGAAGATGAGGCGTAAGGAAAAGAATGTTCATCAAACTGAACATGGCGAGAGATATAGATGCGCCCATAAGAGGGATAAAGACATTTGAATCATTTGTGTTAAGCGTTATAACTAATGAAAAAACATGGAATAGAATGCGCACAAACTTATCAGCGAAAATGTCACGCAAGCATGGATACATACGTCAAGCATATGGATGAAAAAGGGAATAGTCACGGATAATGTCGTAAATATCTCAAACGGAGATTTACCACATAGAAATGAACTAGGTAAACGGTTTATAATATAGACTGCTGAGGAGAAAGCATCCACCTAATAGTACTTGGGAACGGACGAGTTATATGACATGGTCAACCATGTCTCTATGATATGACGGTGCTTACGCTCACCTCGACCATTCTGAGCAGGTGTATAAGGGCATACCATTTGGTGATGAATGGCACAAGATATAAAATGATCACGGAGACCATGATTAGTAAACTATGTTCTTCCATCAGATTGGAAAACTTTAAGTTTAGTGAAAAATTGGGTCTCCACAAACTTCTGGAACATCAGAAAGACATTAAAGAAATCGGACTTGCGACGCAGGGGATAGAATCACGTAAAATGGGAAAAGTCATCAATGAAGATAACATAATAAGAATATCCAGCCACCCGGGAAACTGGTGCAGGCCCCCATAAGTCACACTGAACATTGTCCAACAAATAATTCGATCTTTTATCTCTAGTGGAAAAGGGAAAACAACGGCTTTTAGCCATCATACACGAGGAGCAACTGACCGGGGTATGTAAAGTGGAGGTATCAGAAATATGAACCTTCTAATTCAATAGTTGAAGAGTGTCATTAGACACACGACCAAGCCGAGAATGCCACACGATTGCCCCATGCTTGTGTATCATTTCATTATGGGTATAAGTAAGGGTACATGGAGAGTAGAATATAATGAATAGAATTCTAGGAATACGCATAGAGTATTCTAGAGTTTTTGAAATACACGCTAACTATACAATGAACATGTGCAATAATCTATACTCTAACAAGTTCTTTATGGTGAATCAAGTTGGTAATACAAAGCCATTTCATCATTCTGAATCTTTCTTCTAATGGGATCCTTAAAGCACTACTCCCTCTATCCCAGATGAAATTGCACTATAGTCATTATCACGTTCTTCAAAAAATATGTTTGACCATTAGTATGTTTACCGACGTATAATAACAGAAAATAAAAAGTTGATATTTAGATACTATCACTACCACAGAGATACCCCTCTAGCACCCCCAAATAAATTAGCCCCAATTTTTTTAATTAGCACGGATTTGTTAAAAACCGATGCTAAATTAGCACCGTTTTTTATTAACACCAATTTTTAAAAATCGGTGTTAAATTAGCACCAATTTTTTGAAAATGGTGCTAATTTTAAAAAAAATGGGTGATAATTTAGCACCATTTTTTTTAAATGGTGTTAATTAAAAAAATCGGTGCTAAAAATTTTAAAATTCATTATTCCCGCCAAAAATTTCAAAATATTCACCAAAAATTTAATTTTTTTTGCCAAAAAATCATGCGATGTGCGCAGCCGCTCTAAGCTAAACATTTTTTAAATTCAATCTTTCCGTCAAAAAAATAAATTTTTTTGCCAAATATTTCATGCGATGGGCGCAGCTTCGTGCAGCTGATCTAAGCTATATATTTTAAAAATTCAATCTTCCAGCCAAAATTTCAAAAAATTGCCAAAAAGTTTTTAAATTTTTGCCAAAAATATTATGAAATTCGCTCAACTGCACGCAGCCGCTTTAATCTAAATTATTTTTTTTCTTGACTTTCAAAATTGTTCACTTCTTTCGTTAGACTTTAACTAATAACTAGCTTGATTTAAATTAATCAAATATCAACCTTTATTGACCTATTATAAATAAGAATATACATTTTTTAATAACAAAAATCATGTATTTTGGAGCAATGGATATTGGGGAAATACAATTTTGGACCACAGTGTAATTTTTCAAAATTGTGTACAAGGAATCAAGGTTGACTTTCGAGACCCTGCCATTCACCTATACCTGCCCAAATTGCAAAGTTGCAATCATATATTATTCAATTGAATTTTGGTGTCACCAATTTCATGATTCGACAATTCCAAATTTCTTGGAGGGACCTAAGTGCAAAAAGTAAAAACTTTACTCGTAACTCCAAATTGAAATCCTCTTGAACGTGGTGCTTCCCTATACACCCCCATTTTATTTTCCAAATACGTAATGGAATATTTATCATCGATCGGGCACAAGAACATATCCGTAATCCTTTCCAATTTCTCTTCCTTACTTCAATTGAATTTTGGTGTCGCCAATTTCGTGATTCGACAATTCTAAATTTCTTAGGGGGAGTTTGTGAAAGAAGAATAGAGGTTAAAGGGCTTTTGAGCAATTTCCAAAATTACTAAACCTAATCCAATCCCTCCCATTTTAGATGTCGGTCTACTCTTCTCTATTCCATAAACCGCCGCCCTCCATTATTATTCCACCGCCGAGTTCAGCCCTCCGCACCGCCAAGTCGCGTCTCCCCTTCAGTCGTGCGCCACCAGACCACCGAGCTCAGTCAGCGCGGCTCCATGTTAGTCTGCAGCCAGGTCGCATCTCCCCTTCAGTCGTGCGCCACCAGACCACCGAGCTTAGTCAGCGCGGCCCCCCTGTTAGTCCACCGCCAGGTCCTTCACCTGTGCGCCACCATCGTGAGCAGGTTTCCGTCCACCGAGCTCCGCCCTTGCGCCACCACACCCCGGAAAGCCTTCCACCGAGCAAGTTTTGAGCCGGTAAAAGCGAAGCAAAGGGAGGAGAAAATGCTGCCGAGTAAAATCATGAATTTTGTGTCGTCGGTAATCAACCCCTCAAAAATCATGGATTTTGTGTTTGTTATAATAGTATACAGATTCACTAAATGAATCAAGTGATAATAGAGGTGGAGGAGGTGCTGATTTCATTGCTTGTGTTTCTAAGTATGACTAAGTAATTTCTGGATTTTCTTGAAGCTGTAGATATTTCAGCAGACATCTTTTTTATTCAAACTAGAGTGAGTTTTTGTTCCTTTTAAAGATTGTATTTGTATTTGTTCTTACATGGAGTTTGAAGTTTATTGTTTTTATTGCTGCTGTCCTGCATATAGAATGAGTTTGGTTTGATGGACTGTAAGTAATTCTGGTCTTTCTGCATGCTCTCGTGCATTGGCTTTCGTTTTGAGGATAAGCTTGTAGTTGTGCTTTGGATTGGTTTTGGCTAAGAAGAGATCTTGTATGTGTGTAAACTGAAGTAGTTTTGTAATGAAATTTGGTTTTGGCTAATTGGTTTCTCATTGTACCGATTATGTTTTCCATTGCATTTCATGGAAAATTCTAAAACAGTAGTGTGATCAAACAAAAGAAAATTAAGGTGAATTTAGTGTTATCAGAACAGGTGATCAGCGTAGCACCCTTTCTGAATTAGGTGAAAAAAATTAGTTCACAGTTCACTATTTTGTGCTTTTATGGTTTCCTTGGGATTTTAACAATACTTGGTCATATTAAAGAATTTTTTAGTATTATATTCCATCTGACTATTTTAGCTTGTTAACATACTAGTAGAAGGTGCTGAACTTTCTGCTAATTTTCTTACTACAGATATCATTTGACACGATGGCCCTTTATTTAGTTGCTAAGAAGTCCTTTGTCGCTTCTTGCTTCAACACTTTAGAATGGCTATACCGACCATCGGTTTAATTAGGACTGAGATCATTTATATATAATGCTAAATGGGTAGCTAGTTTATCGCTTCAAACATAGGTATTCTCTTGGGAAAACAAAGATTTTCTTTACTATTTAGTGTTTCTGGTTTCTTGTCTGCATTACATTCTAGGGTAGCTCTCAATTCTCAAATCCACGTAAATTATTTTCTCTATGGCTGATGATTAAAGTCTAAAAGCTCAAGACATCTTTTACCTGGGCTCCTGACTTCTGTAGCTTTAAGAATATTTTCTTTCTTTTGCCTTTCCTGTGCATCAATGGCCTCATCCGCCGCCCCAATTCCAAATATGTTTTGCCAAATAGAAGTAATAGAGCAGTTGCGGTCAGCGCCCAATTTTTCCCCTTCCTCTGAACGCAGCTGCGTCCAGAGGAAGGACATTTTTTTAATCCTTGAATATTTTTGGCACCAGTTTTTTAAAACCGGTGCTAACCAAAAAACCGATGCTAAATGTAGCACCGGTGCCAGACCCAAAAACCGGTGCTAGCCCAAAAAACCGGTGCTAAACCTAGCACCGGTTTCTAAAAAACCGGTGAAATCATTTTCACCGGCTACTTAGGCACCGATTTTTTAGAGACAAAAAACCGGTGCTAGAAGTTCCGAAAAACCGGTGCTAAAGGGGGGTTCTGTGGTAGTGTCCTTAATTCCGGCGTTGACCCATGAAATTCTAGCAATGAAAAGAAATGAATTTATAGAAATACCCTTGACTAAGAAATTAAAAGGTTGATATCTAAAATACCCTTGATCTTCTTCTTCTTCTTCACAGGTGTTGCTACGCTGGGACCGCGACTGCTCCACCACCGAAAATCACCACAGCTGCATAAATTCACCAATCATCTCTTTGCCATAATCTCCCCCTTCCCGCAGCATAAATCCCCAAATTTTCCATAGTATTTTCATCAAAAACAAAGACAAAAAACATAGACAAATTTTTTTATCATGGCGATCAATCTCTCAATCAACAACTTGCAATTAATCCAACCAGAACGATCCAAATACATATAGGCATAAACAAATATCCATTCTTTGAAAATGAGAACTATATTTCACACATATTTAGAATGACCCAGAATCTAAAACCGCATCAAAATCAAGTCTTTTAATCAAACAAGCAAGAAAATGAACACCCCATAATCCAAAACCACATCAAAATTAAGTCTTTTAATAAAAAAATCAAGAAAATAAACAACCAGATCTCCAAATATTCAGATCAGACAAAATAAGAAATCAGGATAATTTCAATCTAGCATTACAATTAGATCCAACAATCAAAACCAAGGGTAAAAAAAGGCAATAGTAAAACAACAGGAACAGTAAAAGGAGACTTACAGATTGGTTAAGTAGCAAAAGAAGAATTTATGTGAATGAATGAATGGGAGATTGGAGATACAGATACCGCTACGATCTCCCCCTCCCGCTGCGACCAAACTCACCAATATCCTCTTTGCCACAGTCTAAACCCTAAGACCTTGGCCAACAAACCCATCCACTGCCAATCCACACCACCCCCACGGCCTAAACCCTAAAACCTCAGCCAACGAACTCGCCTAAAGAAGAAAGGACAACAAACTTGCCTAAGGGAGTAATGAAAGGGTTTAGGCCGATCGATTGGAAAGTTCTCCGAGAAAGTGAATAAAGAAGAAGAATAAAGAAGAGTGGCGGAGATTGGAGGCGGCAGCGGTCTGCGAATAATGAAGAATAAATAAAAAGAGTGGCGACGGTGATTAGCGATAAAGAAAAGAACTGGAAGAGATATGAGGCAGAAATTTGAGATAAAGCAGAAGAACGGAGAAGAAAGGAAACAGAGGAAGAAGCGGCTAAAGGAAGGATTTGTTTTTTTATTTTTGACAAGGGCAAAATAGTCTTTTCAATAAAATTCGGCCATCAAACGGTTGATTAAAATGTCAGTTGAGTCAAGGGTTATTTTGGCAATTTATG
This sequence comes from Rubia tinctorum, assembly GCA_032355605.1. NCBI lineage: Eukaryota > Viridiplantae > Streptophyta > Magnoliopsida > Gentianales > Rubiaceae > Rubia > Rubia tinctorum. The sequence continues at coordinate 9,359 of JAULKM010135608.1, forward strand.
ATATTGCAGGGTTATATTGGTACTTTCAGCCTAAATTCAGGGTCATTTTAGCACTTTATTAAATAATAATTAATTCACATATGTGCGATGTAGAGATCATGATTTTGGGGATAATTGTGTAATCTAAATATGTTGTAATATATATGTAGTAAAATTATGTTATGGCCCAATATCTTTTTAAAACTATTAGGGCCATGAATTATCCTTACAATATTAATAAATCAGTTTATAAATTACATGTTTAAACGTTTGAAAATTAAATTAATCGGGGGTGTGTTCTCGAGGCCAATTTTAAAAATTATTGCAAATGGACCCTTATGAATTTTTCCTTTGCGTTAACTTTTTTTTCTACGGCACTCATGAATTTTCCTTTCATAGAATAATTATGGTAAAGAAAAATAATTGTTAGTTTTTGGACATATGAGCAAAATCGCTAGTACACGTTCTAGAGTAATTGATAGATGTTTACTTAGTAGGAACTAAGAGATTTCAGGAACTTTAATGAAGACTTATTCGTTGCGATCTTTGATACTAACTTGGTATCAAACATGCAAAATACATCCGGGGGGTTAATTTTTCTATTACCTTCGAGTATATTACGATTCTGAGTTAAGAGCAAACTTTTTACTTTTTGTATTTTGGTCCCTCCTAGAAAGTTGGAATTGTCGAAATTCGAAATTGGCTAAACATAAAACGAAAAATCAATGTTAGGGGATGGCAACTTTATGTTCTGGACATGACTGGGTCAAATAAAGGACTTCGATTGTGAACTTTGACTACTACAACAAATTATTTGAAAATTGCACTGTAGCCCCCAATTGTGTTACACCAATAACCCTTGCACCAATGCACTTGATTTTTGTTTTTCTTGGTTTTTATATGAGTTTATAATAAAAATTATTTTTGGTGATTTTTTGAAATGCGCCACTATGTGTTGTAGAGTAACTTAGCGTGGTCTATTTAATTGTAATAAGTGAAAATCATGAACGATTTACATAACCTCCTCGTGGCCTCTCATTGATGATAACTTCATGTCAAATTAGGAACATCATGGGCTAATATATTTCCGATTACCTTCTAGAAGATTTAAACTTCGAGTTACAAGCAAACTTTTAACTTTTGCACTTAGATCCCTCCAAAAAAGTTGGAATTCTCGAAATACAAAATTGCATGTAAAAATGAAATTCAATATTAATGAATTACCAGTTTGCAAGGTGAACATTTATGGGTGGATGGAAGACATTCTAAATAACGGTACACATATTTTCTAATTACCAGAATTACTAGTACGCATATTTTCCAAGATAAAAATCATATTAAATTTCCGAATAACGGCATTCTAATTTGTCCATAAACCAATGTAGAATTAGAAAAATAAAAGGATGGGACGTACTTTTTGAATTTAAACTAATTTCAGGAATAATAACATGAAAATAGTTCCACTTCCTCGAAGGAAGCTGTGTTGTCCAATTCCTGTGACCTTGATCCCACACGACTATCCTTCATGACGTCATTGTCGCTCATTGACGGGAAAGGTTCGAGTGCCTTGATTACATCTGGAAATGGGTATCTTAGCACATTCCGAAGTGGTCACACCATGTTCGCTAAAATTGACAATTTGTATGCAGATTTTGAAGACCTGTCTCTAGGGTCGAAACCCCATATTCTAACGACGGCGCATATTGCGAGGTCCCATCTTGCAAAATGATTCAACGAAAATCTGTGTCATGTGTGACCATAGGTGTTGTGGTCATAGTTTAGTACACCTACTTTCAAATAAAGCGACAGAACGAGGCTGCAAAAACCATACGATCTTGTCTTCTCCAATTCCTCAATCATGTTTGCAAATATCCTGTCACCAACGTTCCAACGTAGTTTATTTTTTATTGCATATAAAGCCATTACCCTAGTATTTTGAACTTCATTGTTCACAGTTACGGAGTCAATACGGGAGGCTATGAAATGATACCACGTATCCATTTCCGATGTCAGTGATTTCTTTAGAATTTTTTCCAACCGGGAATGACTTGAGCGTCGACATTGGTACCTTCTCTTGTGACGCACATTACAATCTATTTCACTACTTCATCGTCCAAATCATCATCCTCATTGATCAATGCTCGGATCTCATCCTCATCTTCTTGTACATTTGGCAATCTGTACAAATCACTAATAGCTTCACCAGATAGAGGGACTAATTCCCCCCAACATAATACCTCATCAGCGTTCATTTGGCACCTCAAATTCTCATAGAACTCACCTACTATGGTCAAGTTGAAAGTGGGAGGTGTAGCACAATGTTTTTCCCATCCCAATTGCCAAATTGTTTCTTGAAAAAGTGGATTTGCTTCAATTCTCCTTTCGAATAATAATTCCGCATTCTGTAATATTAGGCCAAAAACCTTGCCTCCTTGGGCACAAATATATCATCTGACTACTTTGAGTGAGATTCGTTAAAGGGTGATGATAACGCTCCTTTCCTTGGTCTCTTACTTGGGATTTTGGGAGCCAAGATCTACATTCACATACAAGCAATTTATCAAACACCTTCTATGCTAGGGTAAAATACTCAATGTTCTAACATATTAGAACAACATGAAACTTCCATTATATCAATCTCAACCACAATAATTCTAAACTAAATCAACGTATTCGAAAATTAGAATTACAATTGAATGGTAAAATATGGAATTAGAAATGAGCATTGCAATTCAAGATTAACTTTTCATGGCAATCCAACTATTATTTCAATTACTATGTATGAGATCATTTCTAGATTATATGGAAACTATGATGTTACCTTATGAAGAACGATCTGAATGAAGTGGAAATGAGGGATTTCGGATTTTATGGTCAAAACCTTTGAGTGTTCTTATTAGAATGAGAGTGGTGCAACCGTATAGGTTTTAAAACATGAAAAATAAAGTAGCACCTGCAACAAAACGAATGCCTATGATTTATAAACCAGTGCCTATATAAGTCCAACGCAGCCTCATGTAGCCTAGGTACTCAGCACCGGACTTTACCATAATTCAAAATAACAGTGCCTATTTTCAATTAACGCAATCTGACGTAGCTGTTTTAATGCATTTTAAAGAAAATATTTTTCGAGACCAGAGTGCAAACTTCTATTTTTTTCCTAAGTGTGCAGCAGCAGTACTTAAACCGGTGCAATAAGTCAATAAATCGGTGCCTATTTACAATGAACGCAGCCTGACGCACCTGCTTTAATGAATTTATAAAAAAATTCTCGAGACCAGAGAGTAAACTTCTATCTTTTAAGTAAGCAGCATCGATACCGATATCAGTGTATTTGTAAAAAAAATACCGGTGTCGAGGTATATAACATGCAGCCTGACTAGGGTTGTGCAAAAAAAGAAAAAACCAATAATCGGTCAAAACTAAACCAGTATTTAATTTGGTTAATCAGTTAATTGGTTTATCATTTCGGTTACGATTATCCGATTATGTCGGTTAATCAGTTCTTTTATAAATTTTATTATTTGGTAATCGGTCTAACAAGATAACCAGTAAAAGATTTTAAAGCATATTAATTAATTAAATAATTTCAACCCAACAAATTAATTCATTAAACTTTGGACCTTAATTATAAACTCAATAAAAAAATTAAATTCCTAACCCAAATTAACTTATTCTTTAAAATCTATATTACTAACCCATATATCATTAAATAATAATCAAGCTCAAAGTAAATAATATGCAAACAAAAGTCGATGTAACTAATAATTGTGCCCAACCCTAATAATTATCAATGGTAACCCACGGTACAATTTTAATATTAATTCAAAAAACTATTCAACTCCTATGCAACACAATTATTCAATTCCTAAATTTCTTACCTTTTATTCCAATTTTTGCGGCTCTAACTACTAATCAATACTCCCTCCGTCCCAAGATTATTGGCCTATTTACTTTTTCACAGTCTTCAATGATCATATTTGACCATCAATATCTCTAGCTACATATAACAACTTTTCATTAAAAATTTGATATTTAGAAAATAGATGATAAGATGTATCTAACAATATTTCACATGATATTTTTATTAAAGATATATAAATTGATATTTAAGGTCAAAGTTTGTCAAATTTGACTTTGAAAAAGTAAATAGGGCAATAATTATGTGACGGGTGGAGTATTTAATATGGATTTATATTTTTAATTTTAAAGAATGATATATAGTAACCGGTAACAACCAGCACATCATCTGAAATCGATACTAACCGAATCGGTAAAACCAACAACATTATCGATCAGTTATTCAGTTCCTTATAAAATTTTATAAACCGGTAGAAACCGAAACCGATTAACCGCCTAACCAAAAAACCGACCGGTTGAACACCGCTAAGCTTGTGCAGTTGCTTTAATTTAACACTAGTATGTATACCGGTGCTAATACTTGTAATATTGGTGCTTTTACATGAAACAGAGCAATTACTCTACTTTTTTGCACTGGAAAATTATTTAAATACCAGTGCTATGACATCCTTCAATTATATATTTATAAAAAACCTGAAAAAATGGAGAATGAAATCAAAATATTAGTTATCCGTTATAATTCATTGGGGTATACAAAAGGGTACAAAATGGTATAATGCACCTAACCTATTCCCCTATATTTTCCTTTTCAAGAATACATCACCACCCAACGATATGACCATTTTGATCCACCCACAATCCATCCCCATGTGATCGTCCACATAAAGGTGGTCCATCAACGTTCTCCAATCTCGGGAAAGTTGAGGGAAACTTGGCAGTTTTAGATTTGACTGGCCAATCAATCACATCTTCAAAATTGAACTTCTTCCCATGGAGTACAACATGTCACTTCTCATTGATTGGGTCTTGGATATAAAATACATGGCGAGATTGGGCTGCTAATATGAACTAGTCATTCTTGTAACCCACATTCAAGTCCACCAGCGGAAAACCCATAGGCTTCTCTAAACGAACCCCTATACCATTTTAAATCTATCTACACTTGAAGCCAACAACTTTAAACTCAACATAGTCTAGCTCCTGAATCTCCTCGATCACCCCATAAAAGGCGATAACTGACGATAGGTTTTTTGTCTTTCTTGCTCGTCTGCCATATGGATTCAGATTCTACGTAAACTCAATTGTTTTGAGTTGCACTCTTGCTGTCTTTGGCCACAATTGCAAAACTGTATCCATTAATATCATAGCCCTAATATCTTTTCACAGTGCAGTCTGGTGTCCTTGCGAATGTCCAAAGTTTAGTAGTCATTCCGTCCACATTGCACCGATTATAAAACCAATTCACAAACATTGAAGAATGCTCTAGTGTATCTGATTTGATGACCAATCGGGATACAGTTCTTCTAATAGTGACATGTGCTCTTCAACATATATTGCAATCTCATTGATGTTCATATATTGCAATCTCATTGTTGTTCATATATTGCAATCTCATTGTTGTCCACAAAACATAAAGATAAACTTTCATCAACTAAGCATTGTAGGGTGTGTAAACTGTACCTTTGAACCATGGGATCACATTATTCCTACAACTTTGCACATGCTGCAAAACTCCAAGTGTTCTTTTCTCAATCAAATTTGAATCACAATACTCAATAATCTCCTCTGTGACATACCCCTTCACAATGTTGGCATCAGGTTGCCTTCGATTGTATAACATAACACTTAAAAATCCTCATGTCCTGCTCAAACGGTTACATCTAATGCATCCCCACGAGACCACATATTTTGATTTCCCCAACCACATGGACGACAAGGTGGACCATAATGTCAAAGAATGTTGAGGGAAAGTATGTCTCAAACAAACAGAGCACTACAATACCCTAATGCTCCAACTCATCAGGTTGTTTCCTGCTAATATTCTTACGGCAAATGGAGTTGAAGAAGAAACACATGTGCATGATGCAAAATCTCACCTCCTCCTCCATGACATCGCAGATAGCCACAGGAAAAAGTTGTTACATCAAGACGTGACAGTCATGGGATTTCAAGGCATTAAGACTCAATTCATCGTTCACAAACCGACTAACATTGGAAAAATAGCCAGACGATACCTTGATTCCCTGAACACATTCATAAACCGACCTCCTCTCACTGATTGAAAGACCGCGAGAGAGGGGCGGTAGGTATGTCAGCTTCCCTTTAACCTTCGGAGCTAAATCAACTTGTATACCGAGTTCAACCAAGTTCTTCCGTGCATTCAAGCTATCCTTCGCCTTTCCCGAAATGCTAAGTAGAGTCCCAATTAAACTATCACACACATTCTTCTCTATAAGCATCACATCCAAACAATGGCGAACCTCCAATTTCTCCCAATGTGACAAATCAAAGAAAAATGATATTTTCTTCCAAGGTCAATCATTTGTGACAAGCACCTTAGATATCTTTTTCCAATAAAAAAATTTAATTTCTTCACCTTGTTGTGGATGAAAAATCCACTCAATATTTTTGGTGCTTTCTTCCTCTCCCTCCTGCCAACGAAATGAATTGTGTCTTCTCGTAACTTATGCTTTGTCCGGAGGAATTTCCTATAACCCAGATACACGGTCTTCCTACCATTCTTTAACTGCTAGAAATATGTAGTTTCCTCGTACACAAGACATGCCTTGTTACTCTTAACCACATAACCTGAAAGAATACCATAAGCTGAGAAATCAGCCTTCAAATTGAACCCGGTCCCCATGATAACCATCAAACACATCAACATCTTCGGACCACAAAACATTCAAATCTTCAATGATAGGGGCAAGATAGGTATCGATGTCATTTCCGAGTTATCTTGGCCCCGAAATCATCAAAGGCATCAAAATATATTTCCTCTTCATGCACAAATACAGGGGTAGATTGTAAATGGAAAGCATAACAGGCTATGAGCTATGTTTCGAGGACATATTACCAAATAGATTCATACCATCAGTACACAAAGTCATCCTCAAATTCCTGGGTCCAGCTGCAAACTTATGATACATCTTGCCAAAATTCTTCCACTAATCCGCATCTGCAAGATGGCTGATAATATCATCATCAAAACAATCCCTATCCTTTCACCATGTCATGTTCTTTGCATTCTTAGTTTTCTTAAAAAACCTCTCCAGTCTTGGGACAATAGGAAAGTACCACACGTATTTTACGAGGACCCATTCCCTTACCTTCATAACAATCTCTTCATCGATAACCTCATTTCTCCTTTCCTTATAACGAGAAAAAAAACATACAGGGCAAGCCACCTCTTTTTCCAAAGCACCCTTATACAAAACACAATCATTGGGGCATGCATGTATTTTTTTATACTCCATTCTCATTGGACACAAAATTCTCTTCGCATCATAGAGGTTGTCCGGTAAACCATTTCTGGGGGGAGCGGAGCTTCTCATTCAAAAAAATTAGCTACTTATCCATGCTAGTATCACTCCACGAACCAACACCTTTCATGTTAAACAAATCCATCAAACATGACATTACAGTGTCTTTCCTCTGCGACCGGGAAACAACGGTTTATCCTTCGCATCTAGAAATTTTGACAAAACCTCGGGCCTCCCCTTAAATTTATCTACCACATCCTCACATATCTCATCCAAATTGACATCCCCAAAGCATTCTCCCTTGCTACCTACAACCACCTCCGGCGGTGGTTTTTCACCTAGAAAGGTCCAAACCAAATAATTATTTGCAAACCATCTCTTGTACAAATGAAGTTGTAACAAGTCCCGATCGTCAGTACGCTTACGATTCTCACAATCACGAAAAGGACATAAGATGCGCTTCTTACGACTAAATGCATTTTCCATAAACTTCCCAACAAAAGCAATAAATTCATCACTTATCAATCTAACGTTGTCATATACATGCTTACATCTCTCAATGGCACGGTACATCTCTACAATTTAATCAATGTGCAAGAATTAAACTTCCACAATAATATACACTTCTACCTTGAAATATTCATAAAACATCAAGTTACAATCCACAACATGCAACATCACATTACTACATTCGTACCACACCCTATCATATCACATGCATGAAAAAGTCATTCAATACTTCAACAATACTAGCTAACAAACCCATTTTCATGAAGAGTGTGAATCAACATTACAATGATCAGACAATTCAAAAATATACAAACCATTCCACATATATTCCACCATAAATGGTAAATTAAAACAAAATATATGGTACCTTCAAGGGAGTTCATTGATGAGCATTCAATGTCTTCCTCATCAAAAAAATTACCATTAGTGAACCCAAAATACACCATCTTTGCACTTTTTACCCACCAGAAAAGGTGGTAGGTGTGCATTTAATGCACCAACAACAACGGTATAAGTTACTAATACATGTGCTATGAGTGTATTATAAAAGCTAGAACCCAAACTCTTACTGGTGCTAGTAATAAAATTTATAACTGGTGCTGGGTAATACCATTTCCTACGGGTTTTTTGCATCAGCACCGGAACAATGCATCAGTTCGACCCTGACCAATGCTGAATATTTTCACTTTTGTCCTTATTCTAACTTAGGCACCCGTTTACTGCACCGGTAGTTCTGTAATCGATTCATATCTATACAAAGGCACTGGTAACGATATCAGTGCTTGGCATAAAATATCGAATCGCTGCTGGAAAATACCATTTGCTTCGTGTTTTTTGCATCAACACCAGTACCAAAAACATTACCGTTGTTGGAATTATACTTTTCGCACGTAATTTTAGTTGTTGCATCGGTATTGTGCACCGGTACGACCCTTAACAATGTTGAATATTTTCATTTTTCGTCCTTATTCTGACTTAGGCACCGGTACACTGCATAGGTATGTTTCCTACCGGTGCAGATGTTTTCATCAAATTTTTTCCGTGATTTTACCAATACTATGTGATTTCTAGCATCGGTAAATTTGCACCGGCCGTGTCCTACCGATGCCTATGTACCTATTTTCTGGTAGTGCATGAATAACGGGAGGGCGTCACGAACATCGGGTCATTATCGCTGTCTTACGCCTACCATACCGTCGTTAACAACCCTGTTGTGCACTGGTGGCACTCGCGAATACTCGAATGTGCGGAGACCGGCTGGTACCCGCATTTGAACACTCTTAGTATTAGTATTAGGGTTTGACAAAACAAAATGTGAGCGACATCAGTTAGCATCCCTGAATGAAACAAATCAGGATTGGGGATAATCTCAATCCATAATTTAGTATTGGTGTCAAACGTTAATATTGTATAGCATATACAAAGTTGATTAATTGCACAATGATCAAGCAAAACACTCACTCACTCCAGAAGGTAAGGAACTAGAAAAAAGCACAAGGAGAAGAATACCCTTGCACACCACTGAATTTGTTTATGTTATTTAGAACATAAACTCTAAACTAGAGTATATATTCCCTCTCTTGGTCCAGATCAGATGCTGATTCATCCTCTTCCTCAGAAACATGAACCCCAAAAGCACCATGACCAGAACCGAAAGCCCTAATGTGGTCCTTGAGAGACCTTTTATGCTTAAA
>JAULKM010135617.1:0-18884 GCA_032355605.1 Rubia tinctorum
TTTTGAGTGTTCGAGTAGTCGATTTTATAGTACTCGCAACGTAGAATCCAAAAATGTCATCCACCGGACCCAATTCACTTCGGATCCTACTCAAAACTAATCCCAAAAGTTGACGAAAATCAACTATTTTTCCAACAGCGTGTCCCGCAGGTGAGGCGGCGGTGCAAGATGGTCCGCAAGAATGAAGGACACCGTTGTGTGGTCCTTGATTTGAGAGAGAGATTGTTGGGTGTGTTCAACTCAAGTCCCACATTGAAAGTTGAGAGGGTGTTAGTTCACTATATAAGTTAAGAGTCCCACCACATTAGTATGAAGATTTTTGGGGTTGCACCCAATAAAACCATGCGGGTTTGAACCAAAGAGGACAATATCATACTAATGTGGGTTGTGGTGTACGTCCCAACAAGTTTTACCTCATTTTTAAATAATACGATAGATTTGGATTCGATTAAAGTCGATCTGTATTACTAAGAGATGAGATGCACATAAAGTTTGAATGATTGAAGACACAAAGATAAAGCTGCAAAAATATTAGAACTGCTTTCTCTGAAACAACCAGCTTGCGACGAAGAACAGAGATTCTTCTACTTTTTGTACTCCTCCGGTTCAACAAGGCCTTTTTCTGAACGGTATATAACATGAGATGGTTGGAGATGAACCTGAAATGAAATGAAATGAAATGAAATGAAATAAAATGAAATGAAATAAAATGAAATGAAATAAAATGAAATATAATATAATATAATAAATTAAATTAAAATATTTAAAATAAAGATTTACTAAAATACTAATATTTTAAAGAAATAGTTACTAAAATTTTATTATTTAACATTTAAAATAAACATTTACTAAAATATTAATATTAATATTAAAAATAAACATTACTAAAATATTAATAATTTACTACTAACAATTTGAATTGAATTTTTTTTGGGAAAAGAGTTGAAAGTAATTTGGAGATGGTATGAAATAGTTGGAGATTATTGAAAATAGTAGTATGAAATTATTGGAGATAATGAGATGAAAGTAGTTGAACTAATAAAAAAAAGATTGAAATTGTTTTTTTTACCTTACGAAAAAATCCAATTGAATTTATACATATCAAAATGTAGAAATAGGACATGGTGATTTTTCATCTCCTTTTCTTCATGGAGGCAACTGGAGTACTTGAAAGAATGATTTCTTGTGAAAAATAATGTATTACTGACAAAAATAAATATAGTACAAAAGAAAGCCTAGTACTAATATAACTCTAGTTTAGTCAACAACTCTATCTAGAATTAAATCAAATCAAGCAGATACTTGATTTATTCTAACACCCCCTCAAGCGAAGCGTCAGATGCTCAGCAGCACAAAACTTGGATCAGAAGAACTCAAATAGCGGACGAGAGAGCCCTTTGGTGAAAATGTCTGCTATATGAAGAGCAGTAGGAACATGAACAATATGCAGCTTGCCATAAACAACCAACTCTCGACAAGATGATAGTTGATGTCAATGTGTTTCGCCCGCTTCTGAGCAACTGGGTTCTGGGTGAAGAAGATAGTACTACTGTTATCACATAACAATAGCGGAGATCCAGCAAGCGGGCATGAATATCACGAAGCAAATGAGCCAACCAAACAACCTCAGAAGCAGTGTTGGCCAGAACTCGATACTCGGACTCTATACTCGAACAAGAAATACTGGGCTATTTCTTGGCACTCTAGGAAATAAGGTTTCCACCAAGAAAGACAGCATGACCATAAGTAGATAGTACAGTCTCCAAACAACGGGTCCAATCATCATTAGAGTAACTCAGAACCTTCGGAGAACTAGCTGATCGAAATGCAAGACCAAGACACAGAGTACCCCGAACATATCGAAAAGTCTGGGTGACTGATGCAAAGTGATCGTCACGGGGATCCTAAAGACACTGGCTGAATGTGTTGACAGCAAAGGCCAAATCAGGATGAGTGATCGTCAAATACTGTCAGATTCCAAAAAGCATGACTGTAGGAGCTGTGTAGTTGCAATTTCAGCACAAATGGAGTAGACAGCGGTGTAAAATCTGACACCCCTGCTCGAGTAAGAATATCCCTTGCATACTTATCTTGTCCAGGAAGAAAACCTGAAGTTGAGGGTGTAACTTCAAGGCCAAGATAGTAGTGAAAAATGCCAAAGTCTTTGATAGCAAACTCCCAATGCATCTGATCGATGAACTGCCGGAGAAGAGTGGGGTCATTTCCTGTAAGGATGATATCGTTGACGTAAACCAACAGATACAGTAGTGACGATCCTTGATACAGAACAAACAGAGAAGTGTCAGTAGAACTGCAATGAAACCAAGCTAAACCAGATAAGTACTGAATCGCTGGAACCAGGCCCGCAGAGCTTGCTTAAGACCATAAATGACCTTCCGCAAGCGACAAACATACTCTGGGTGAAATGGATCCTTGTAACCAATGGGTTGCGTTATATAAATTGGAGCATCAAGAACACCAACAGTAGCTCAAACACCACGAACCGTGGATGTTTTGCCATTGGACTGAAAGTGTGGTCAAAGTCAAAACCTGGAATCTGTGAGAAACCCTACACCACAAGCCTAGATTTATGACGCTCAATAGGGTCATCTGATCGATACTTCAATAAATAAACTCATTTGGAGCCAACAATGTTGGCATCCAAAGTCGAGGCACCAGATCCCAAAGTGCGTTGGCCACGAAGAGCTGCCATTACATCATCCATGGCAGAGACCTAAGACAGATCCTGAAGGGAATTGCAATAATTCGTGGGCTCAGACTGAGCAAGTAGAGCAACAGTAAGACCATGAGACACAATGTCTAAATAATCCCGCGCTCAATAGCACCAGTAACCGACCTAGTAGCCATACGATGACTATGAAGCCGAGGTGGAGAGAACGAAGGAGCAGTTGTGGTCGGCGAAGAGGCTGGTGAGGTGGCCGATGAACGGGGTGGGTTGGTCGGAGGACAAGGATGCATCGGAGCAGCCACTGGATGGTCTGAATCGGCAGAGCATATAGAACATGGTGTCGTAGTCAGGGAGAACGATAGCATTGATGAGCCAGTAGGACTGGAAACCTAAGTGACAAGCCGAGCAGGAGGAGATGCCACCGTGGAAGAAATAGGAATATCAGCTGATACATCACCGAGATTCAAAAAAGTAGAAACATCCAGAGAGAACGACGATATTGAATTAGAACCAACGGAAAAAGGGAAGAAAGTGTCGTCAAATCAAGCTTGTTTGGAGACATATATTTTTCCAGATGCAAGATCCAAACTTCGATATCCCTTGTGCTTGGAGTCGTACCTAAGAAAGACACAAGGCAAACCGCGGGAGCGAGTGTGTAAGCTTATGGACAAATATAAGGGTACACACAACAACCAAATACATGAAAGTTCTTGTATATGGGAACCCGGTCATTAACAACTTCATATGGTGATCGTCCGCCAAGAACAGGAGTGGGCAGCCAATTTATAGTATAAGCGGTTGCAGCAAAAACGTGAAGCCAATAGGAGAGAGGTGCATGAGAGTGGTACAACATAGACGAGCCCATCTCGACAATGTGGTTGTGCTTGCGCTTAGCCCGACCGTTCTGCTCAGGAGTATAAGGGCAAGAAATCTGATGTGAATTCCTTTTGTCTGAAAATGAGAGCGTAAGCGACCATTTATGAACTCAGCCCCCTGTCACTCTGAAGCACCTTAATGGTGGAAGAGAACTGGTTCTCTACAAAAGCCTTAAACTGGCGATAAAATCCCAAAAAAACAGATTTACGATGCAGTGGGTAAAACCACGAGAGTGGGGAATGAGCATAAAGGAAAATGACACAGTATGAGAAACTATCAGCAGATAAAATAGGAGAGGTCCCCCATAAGTCACAATGAACTAGATAAAGCACCCTAGCAGCACTTTTTTCATACGAATGAAAAGACAATCGCTTCCCTTTAACCTTTTCACACTCATTAAAAAAGTAGGTTTAGGCAAAACCAATGAGACAGATAAAGGTCTGGAGGCTCGCAAACAATAAATGAAGGAATGCGGAACATGACAAAGTCTAGCATGCCAGGTTTCAAAAAATGCATGGGACTTATTTGATTCCACAGGAGACAGCAAAACAAATGAACCATATTCTAAAAATAAAAACCATCCTCAATAAGGTCGTGACCCAAGGTTTCCCTAGTGATTTTATACCGAATAATAAATGAACGATTATCAAAGCAAATGACACAGTTCAAATCCCCAATTAATTTTCTAATGGAAAGCAAATTTTTAGTGATATCAGACACAATAAGGATGTCATAAAGAAACAGACTTTGAAATATGAGAATCACCGACATGGGTAATAGTGAGGGGAGAATTATTACCAACATAGACGTGGGAAGAACCATCATAAGGCATCACATGATCAACAACAATGGGGTCGATGCCATATGTTTGATGGCGTTAGAGTCTACAATCCACTTGGACCCACAATGCTTAAATCCTGAATTACCACCAAATTGTGCCATGATGGTGAATAAAAAATAAGCTGAGTGTGCACGGTAAAAAAACTTGCAAATTGGAAAGGATCTGCCTGCGCGTGGGGAATCATGCGCTGAAATAATGTCGCACGTGTGGACAACGCGATTACCAATCTGTCGCGCGTGGGATGCGTGGATCTCTAGTTCCATCGTCCTGATGAATATGACGACATGATAAAGACGTCAATGAAACAACGGTGGATCTCTGATGAAGACTTCGACGGAAGTTGGCGCTGGTGAGGTCACTAGAACTTATTGACGCTGCCGATGTAACTGGTGGATGCCGAAGATTCGAAGAAGACGTCGTCAGAGATTTAAAATTCGCTACTGGAGATGTCAATGAAGATGTCGAAGAACACCGTGAGAACAAGAACGTTGACCGCCGGAGACCTGAGAGGGAAGCCGAATCGGAGAACTATTGAGAAGAAAAATCCTTGTTTCGGGGAAGATAATAATCGCCGGAGGATGCCGAAAATTCACCGGTAAATGATGCCTATGGGAAACTATGTCAGTCGTGGAAAAGAAAAAAGAAAATGAGGGGGAAGAGATCAAGGTTAAGATCGGTGAGCCTCTGATACCACGAAATAATGATTTTCCGTGAAGAATAATGTATAACTGACAAAAATAAATCGAGTACAAAATGAAGGCTAGTACTAGTCTAACTCTAATCTAGTTAACAACTCTATCTAAAATCAAATAAAAGCAATCAGATAATTAACTTATTCTAACCGTACTCACACTAATATTTACCCAGTCTTTATATTGAAAATTTCTATGTGGTCTGCCTAATTATTTTATATTGGCTCTTTTACATTATTTTTAAATTTGGCAGGGCAAAAAATTGAAAAGTCCATAATGCCCTCAATTTTATACATTATTAAATTGTATTTAAACTTCACATTGTTTTCTAAAAACCTATAACATTCCTTTGACTCATCATTATCCCAACTAATTTCTCACTTCACCCACCAAAATACACTTTTCTAAATTTAAGTTTCAAAATTAAGTAAGTCAATGTTAGTGAAGTACTCCCACCGTCTTATTTCAACCTGCAATTTAACTATCCATATAGTCAAAACTTCTTAAATTCAATACTAAAATTGAATTGGTACATAAGTACAAATATTATTGTGTGATGCATTGTTTGATTCGTTATAATATATATTTTCAAAATATTAAATTTTCACAAGTTTTAAATTATCCTTAATGAAAGATATTAAGGATCAAACATTTTTCAAGTCAACTGTTACAAGTCAAAATGTGAAGTTTGAAATGGAACAAGGGGGTAGTATACTCTCCTTGTTTCTCTATTATAGAAAGCATACTTTTCTTTTTTTGTTGTTTATTTTATATTGGCACTATTTCCATTTTTGGTGAAATTTATTCAATTTCATCCACTTATTCGACGTTTCACTTTATATACTCAATTTTATCTGCATATGTTATTCACTTAAATTAAAGCATCTAAATCTATGATGACACTGATAGAGAAACCGAGGGAATAATACATGTAATATGTCAAACATCACCTCTTTCAGAGTATTTCAAAGCATCTAGTCGTAGCCCATGGAAGAGCTTGTTCGTGGGAGAATATTTTTTGCTGTATTTTTTGTGTGTGCAGGTTCGATTTATAAATGTATTTATACGCTTACGTAGAGACAAAATACCGTATACGACTACTCCGTATACATGCATGGATAACCGGATTCAAGTATTCGGCCGGAGTTGGATCTTCATTAAATATTTTGAACAGGGAAATAAATTGAAGATGGGACGGATGAGCACTTGCAGTTACGAGAAAAGTGGTTTCAGGTTGAAGTTTAACCAAAACTATGTTCTCAGAAATCATGCACGCTGATGCTGATTCCCTTTGTGCATCCTTGCAAGCTATAGCAAATTTCCCATTTCCCCTTAATTAATTCAACATGGAGTAATTTTTTTTAAAAAAATCAACATGGAATACAAATTGAAATGGGCGGAGAGATGTAAATATCCCCTCTAGTCCTTAAATATTGGCACCAACCCAATGCACACTTTAAAAAAAATAAAATGAGTGGAGGATATTGTACAGAACTAGTAAAAAGTAAATTGAGTGGATGAAATTAATCTTAATTTTGTCAAAAGAGAAGATGTCAATATTAAAAGATCAAACATAATAGCAAATAGTGTCAATATTTAAAAACCGGAGGGAGTATAAATAACTTGTTAAACGGAAGTAGTACTAAATCAACACTCCTCCAGTTCTGTAATAATGGCTCACTTCCCTTTTTGAAATGATTTTTTAACATTGGTTCATTATATTTTTGGCAAATTTTAGATTGTTTTCATCCACTCAATTTACTTTTTACTCTTTCAATGCATTCTTTCCACCACTAATTATACTTTTCTAAATCCAAGTGTCAAAAGTAAATTGGTCAATGTTAGTGAACCTAAAAGAGTATAAATTTTAAAAGTAAATAATATAACAAATTCAAGTGAACTATATACTCTCTCCATTCCAGTTTTAACTTCTTATTTAATTTGGCTCAGTCTTTTTGTAAGTTGTGTTGCAACATTTTTTTAATGTAAAAAATCAACTCGTGCAAATGTTTGTGTGAGTGACGTCATGAATAGTGTCAAATAATGTAATATAAAGTTTTAATGAAGAGAAATTTGGTGCTCCCCCGTTCCAACTTAAATTGTACAACAATTATTATTACGTTATTCAAGAAATATGTTTGACCGTTAATATGTTCACCGACATATAATAACGAGAAATAAAAAATTGATATTTAGAAACTAAATATTACGATGAATTCAACAATATCATATATGCTAATATTATTATTTATACTTCATATCTATTTAAATATGTGGTCAAAGTTGAATACATACTAGTGACATAAAGTGAAGTTGACAATTTAACATGGGACGAAGGGAGTATTAGAATTAATAAGTACATGTGAAGATTTGCAAATAAGGAATTATTAATAATGGAACGAATCCAAATGGAAAGTGAAAAAAATTATCATTGAGACAGAGGAAGTATGATAATATTTTAATTATAAATGTAACACTCCATATGTTATAGTTACTGCACACTTTTAACTTTTAATTGAACAGTTGAATAAAAAATATTTGACCATTAATATATTTAATTATATACAATTAATATTTATAATAAATTAATATTATGAAAATACACATTACGACGAATATAACACTGTGTCAGGTCATAATATCATTATTTATATATCAATAAAATATTATAGTAGTTTAATTCGTCAATTCAACTACTTTCGGTCCCGGAAAAATATGGAGAGGGAGAAAGTCCTTCTCAAAAATTCGACCATTCGGAAAGATGAAATTGCCCTTGCTTCAACCCATTGTCCAGATCTTCTTCCCCTTTCACCACCTCTCTGACTCCGTCGCCTCTCACCACCTCCTACTCCGCCTCCGTCTCTCTCCGCCCATATTTGCTTTATGGTTACGCCATCTCACCTCCGCCTCTCTCCAACCCCACCTCTCACTACCCCTGCCTTCCCCTTCCCCGTCGACTGTCTTGCCTCCACCTCTCACCACCTCAGCCTCAGCCTCTGAATCCTCGCCTCCGCCTCTCTCTGTCTTCCCTCTCTCCGACAAAATTAATTGTGAATCCGGCAACGGAAATTCGGGTTGCGGTTGGCTGCTGTAGATGGTGTGGGAGGATTTATAATATTTGAATAAATGGGAGGGACGATGGAGTGACGGTGCATATTTGGGATGGAGGGATTTCAGGGTTTGAAGAATTTTTGTGTAAATTGTGTAAATTTTTTATTTTGTAATGGTAATCCTGCCTTATTGTAGGTTGAATATTTCCTTAAAAGTAAAGTATGCATATTTATCTGGGACTGTCTAAAAAGAAAAGTGATCAGATTTTCATGTGACAGAGGGAGTAAATAAATACTCCATCCGTCCCACAACTACTGGCCCTTAACTTTTTCAAAGTTAAATTTAGTAAAATTTGACCATAAATACAAGTTTATATACATATATGATAAAAATATCATATACGGAGTATGAAATATTGTTAGATTCCGTTTCACATCAATTTTATGAATATAAACTTTTTATGTTGAATTGTTATACGTTGTTAGAGATATTGACGGTCAAAAGTGATCATTGGAAACCATGAAAAAAGTGAATTGGTCAAAAGAAATGGGACGAAGAGAGCAGTACAAATTGCAGTTTATGAACAGTATAATATTTGGCGGTCACATTTACTCCCTATGGTCTAGAAATATTGGCACTCAATCAATTGACACATTATTTTTTGAAAAGTTAAATGAGTGAAGGAAATTGTATGAATAGAGTAAAAAGTAAATTTAGTAGGTGAAATTAATTTTAATTTTAAAAAAAGAAAGTATCAATATTAAAAAAATCAAACATAAAAGGAAATGTCGTTAATATTAAAAAACGGGAGGGAGTATTTAATTTTAACTAAGGCAAACATTCCCTACATGTTGGGTTAGCAGGGAGAGATTATCCTCAGGTCCCTTGGCTTCCTTCTTCGCATATCTATCCCTGTCCAGTCCCACTGCCATAACTTAGACAATAGACTGGCTTCGAGATACGGTTCCTCGCATTGTCTATTCAACATGCAAACCATCTAACGTTTGGTCCGTTTTCCATTCATTTGGTTGTCATGTAGTAGTACAACTTCCTTTGGTGCAAACACCACAACAATAATTTATCCTTCATGATGTGAATACTTACCGTTTCACTAAAAGTGACACATTAAATTTAGTCTCATGGATTTAAGTGAAGAAAATATGTTGATGAAATTGAATGTAGAAAGTAAAAAGTAGAATGAGTGGATGAGATTGAAAGAATCTTGTTAAAAATGTAAAGTGTATGTCACTTAAAAAATCTCATTAAAGTAAGTGTGTCACAAATAGAGAAATTGAGGGAGTATCATTATTTGCAAATTCTAGTCTTTTCCGATTCTTAGTGAATAGATCGAAATAACCATTGAATCAAAACTTGTGTTTTGGGAGGGCGTAATTCAAGTTTTAACGATATTGTAATGGAATAATTAAAGGTTTCGCTCCCGCTGTAACGACTTCAAAAATTGTGGTTCATTCTCTCTAAAACACTTTCATATGCTCTTAACTTCGCCGTCCTTTGTGGTGATTGTTGTCGTTGCTGCTGCTTCGCAACCCTAACCTATCTCCTATAGCAGATCCTTCCTAGTTTTACGAAAGAATTGAGATACAAGGAATCAAAAGCGATCGGCAGTGCCAACTATGGTGTTTGAACCAAGGTTTAGGGAGCGAAAACTCCAGCAATGGGAGTTGGGGAGCGACACGATTCTCAAACTACTGGCAGTGATTCCGATCATGGATCATTTTAAAGGGATGATGAAGGAGCAGGAAATGAGGTTTGGGTTTTAGAAGTCGGTGTCGTTTTCGTGAGCAGTGAGGAAGTCATAGGGATTTATGAGCAAGACACTAGTAGTGGGGAGCGACATGACTTTGAAACTGCTAGTGGTGACTCCAATTTTGAACCGGTTCAGAGCGAGAGGAAGTTGAGAAAGTGAAGAGAAACACATTGAAAATTTGTGAATGGTGAGAAGAAAAAGTGTCCCCAAAAAAAAATCAAAACCTTACTAAATGGTAACTTCATCTTTACTACTCCCTCTGTCCCAAGTAGAGTTGCACTCTTGCTTTTTGCACTCCGTTTAAGAGACATGTTTGATTGTTAATATGTTTATCTACGTATAATAATGAGAAATAAAAAGTTGATATTTAGAAAACTACTTGTTACGATGAATTAAACAATATCATACTATACGATAATATTATTGTTCACACACACACACACATATATATATATATTCAAATATATGATTTAATTTTGAACGAGAATAGTGTGTTCAAAAAGCAATAGTGCAAAGTCAGTTGGGACATAAGATGTAATCAAATTACAAGTTGTCACTGATACAAATTTTAGAAATCTAATTTTTATATTAATCAAATAAATTTTACTTACAGTATAATTGATTCTAGAGTAAAGTGCTAAAATAACCATACCTTTATGCTGAAAGTGCCAATATAACCCAGCAAAATGAGAAAGTGTCAAAATAACCTTAACTTTATGATGTATGTGTCAATATAACCCTGCGAGCCACTGACTTCAATAGTCAACATTGAAATTGGCCAAATTTTAAGGAAATGATGAATTTACCCCTGAATTGAAAACAAAGAAATAAGAGTCTTTTCCATTTTTATTTTTTATTTTTAAAATTTGAGGGTAAAATTGTCATTGCCTTAAAATCCAGCAAATTCCGATATTGACTATTGGAGTTAATGACTCCCAAGATTAAATTGGCACATGAGTATATCATAAAGTTAGGATTATTTTAGCGCTTTCTTATTTTGTAGGATTATGTTACAGAGTTAGAAAAACATTTAAACCTTGATTCCAATACTGGAAATGTAGGATTACATGTTTCACAAAAGCATTGAAGATTTCTGAACCGATGTAAAAAAAATTCAACTAAAATTTTCATCATGGTAAGGGATAAAGAAGATGAAGTAATGGACAAAAAGAAGGAAAGGAGTGGGACCAGAAAAGGGAGGAGTCAGATAAAAGAAAAGAAAGGGGCAGATATTCATTCCGTGCACCCCTAAAACAAAACCTAGCTAGTATTCCCTCACTTGACCCTATTTATTTCTTCTTTTTTCATACTATTTCACTCTTTCCTCTTCCTCGATTTCATTCATCCCTCCTTTCTCTCTTTCCAGTAATAGCATTGCTACAATTTTCATAGGGAAGGTAAAATTTATGCCCTCACCCTTTTCCAATGTCACACACAAACACAAACAAAACCAAAAACAAATAAACGAAAAGGAAAATAAAAATAAACAAAAACAAAAAATAAAAATAAAAATAAAAAATACTAGTAGTAGTATAAGAGCATGTACAATGGATGTGCTCAAAACGGGCTCAATTAAAAATTAAACCCGAACCGAGACAGAAAACTCCCATAATGGGGGTATGTATTGATGCAACCCGCTGCACCGGCTGACATATTGAGCTTGCGCCTAGCTTTGCCATCCTGCAGCTCACACGTGCATGGGCCCTGGCATTATGTGGCACCCATTTATGATTGGGTCACGTGTCACCCTTGTTTCCCTTTTTTATTATTATTTTTTATAGCTGATTGGGACACGTGGCCCAATCTGGTGGTGCCAAGTGTCCCAACTGAAGAATTAAAATTCAGGTTTTAAATTTCTGAAAAATATTTTGTGGTATTTAAAAATCCAAAAAATGAAAATGAAAAAAAATATTTTTATTTTTTAAAATATAAAAGAAAACTTTGGATATTTATAAAAATCAAAATTACATTATTTAAAATATATGTATGGTTCTTTTTAATTATGGTTCATAAAATAAATTTGAAATTAATTTTGAAAATGAAATTTGAAAAAACAAAATCCAATTAAAAATTATAGGTGTATTATTAAATTTCTCATTTCAATTTATTTTGTTAGGTAAATTTATTTGAATGAGATATTAAAGGTAAAAATAATGAGTAAGATAGAGGGAATCGTATGGGGCCCATGGAGTTGGGTCAAAGTGGTCTCAACCATTGTGGAGAAAAAATGGAGTGATTTAATTGTGGGCTCAATTATTGAGTGAAAGAAAGACATTAATTATTTAATAAAAATGAAACTGCAGGAGCGGGATCATAGCGATCTATGCATCGTGCATTTTTCACAAAAACAATTAATGCAACTTTGTAAGGTTTTAATTTGGAAAAGAAAAAAAGATGCCAACAAGAGCATGTTACCTTCGTCTGTGAAGGTTTTTGTAATTAGCTCCTCTTAGATAAATAAATTCATTCACAAAAATCCCAATATATTTGGAAATTCAAAACTTGCTCCTATTTGGTGGTGCACTGAGTGGTGGTTAGGTGGCGGTAAGCGGTGGTTAGATAGTTCTGGTTGGTGATGATAGGTCGTGGCTAGGTGATGGCGTTGTGGTACAAGAGTAATGGTGGTGGCTAAAATTAACCAAATTATGAGGGTATTTATGTCATCTACTTATTTTCGTAAAAAGGATTGCAGGACAATATAAATCTCTGAAGACAAGGTTAAAGTTTTGAAGTCAATGTCGATCTTAGATAAATTATCTTAGTCGGACGAAGTAAATACATGTAAATAGTACTCCCCCGGTTTCCTAACATTGGCTCCATTTGACTGCAAAATGTTTCAAGGCATGTTTGACTATCATCAATAACTTTAATTGCATATAATGACGCACGTCATGTGTGGAGTCTTTGGATTCTCCGTAACATGTAGTTTCTAAAAAGTAAAATTTTATAGTTCGTTATTGTATAAAATGAAAGTTATTGGTGGTCAAACATGACTTGAAAAAATTTCAGAAAAAAAGAGAGTCATTGTTAAGAAACCAGAGGGAGTAAGAGACGAGCGTTATATTTCTAATTGTTTGTCAGAAAGAGCGATGATGTATTTTTTAAAAGTGTCATGGTTTCTTCTAAACTTTCATGACAATATTTGACCACTTACAAACACTCATTTTAGGATTTAATTGTGATGCCTCCGGAGGGCTTGGTGACGAAGGTGGCCATGGAGTTGAGGAAGCGTTTGATGAGTAAGAGCATATCAGAATAATATGACACGTGCCGGTCACGTGCACATGTATTAGCAGAAAACAGTTCGGAAACGGGTTTGGGGACCAAACAAATTATTTTGGGTTTTTTGGATACCGGATTTATGCAGTTTTGCGAACGGGGGACCAAAAGATGTTATTTCAATATATGTTGAAGACAAAAAAATAATTTAGTGTATAAATTAAAGTGTATAAATAATGTCTTAAACTCTATGTTCTTTTTAAGTTAATAGTGGGAAATGTTATTGTGAATTTGATCTGGTTTAGTGGTAATCCACACTATATAGAATTGAGAGATTCAAGGTTTAAAACACACTGCTTAAAAAATTGTAAATATTAGAGCAATTTCTTAATGGGGATTACCCTGCGTCTGGGACCGTGTCGGTGGTTCTCGTTGTGGTTTCCCAACCTGCATGTGTTTGATGATGATGAGATCGTGTTGGTTCCGATTTTGATAGCAGTGAACACCAATTTGTTAGTGGTGCACAATTTGAGTATTTTCAGAAGGGCATCCCTATCTATTCCAATAGATGGAGTTTCAACTTCACTGAGCTCAATAGATTCAATGTTGGTGTCTCCTACTTAGCTCATATATTAGGATGTTAATATGTAATTTAGTTATTTATACTCCCTCCGTTCAACTATTATTAACACACTTTCCATTTAAAGATGTTAAATTTTTTTGGCGCATTCCAAATATATCATGGTTTAAGGAAATTTTCTCCGTCCAATTCACTTTTTCTTCTTCCCCTTCATTTTGCTCCACACAATTGGTATGTTCGAAAAAATAGTGTTAAAAATTGAAGTGCCAAACAGAGGTAAGTGGAAGAATGTAATCTTTTTTTAATGAAGTGGAAAATGTAATTCACCATTATTTATTTCATTTTAAAATGAAAAAACCCTTTAAAAAAATCCCCAATGTCTCTTCACTATTCATCTACGTTCTCTCCCCTCTTTCTCATAAATCCCCCTGCAAAATCACCGCGTGCGCTACATGCTACGAACCCCCTCATTTAATGCCTCTTCATTTCTCTCTTGGGAAAGATACAAACACATAAACTCCGGTTTCTAAACGCCTTTCTTCCCTTCACTTTTATTGATGAATCAACAATACCAAGAATGAGGTTACTGATCACCTGACTCCCACTATTACTACCACTGTTTAGGATTTTCTGTAAAAAGCCTGTTTTCAGTAAGCACAAAACTCGGGCTTCTTTCTCCTTTTTGAAAACAGGAAACAAACAAAACCTCCCTAAAAATGAGGTTTTGTTTCAAGTAAGAACAAAAATCCACTTCAAAGAACAAGAAAAAACGATGGAGGGTTTGATGATGGGCTATGGCGACACCGCGAACAACAATGGCGGAAACGGCGGCGGAGCTCAGACTCCTCTTTCCATGACGATGATGATGCCGCCGCCTCACTTTTCATCTCCTTCTTCCCACCACCACCAAAGCTCCTCAATGATGCTACAGGACAATAGCCCTAACCCTAGCAACAACCTTGTTGAGGGGTGTTATTTCATGGAGAACAACGATGGAGGAAGCAGCTTTTCTTCTTCCTCTTCTGTGAAGGCTAAGATCATGGCGCATCCTCACTACCACCGCCTCCTCGCCGCCTACATCAGCTGCCAAAAGGTTTGAGAATTTAAAACACTGTAAATTATTTTTGTGTTTCGGAACTTTACATTTCTGTATAATAATGGTTTCTGTATTTTATTTTTGCAGGTGGGGGCGCCGCCGGAAGTGGTGGCGCGTTTGGAGGAAGCTTGTGCGACCATGTCGAATATGGGTCGGGGCAGAATGAGTTGTATCGGGGAAGATCCGGGTCTGGATCAGTTCATGGAAGCTTACTGTGAAATGCTGACAAAGTATGAACAAGAACTCACAAAACCCTTCAAAGAAGCCATGCTTTTCCTCTCAGCAATTGAGTGCCAGTTTAAAGCTCTAACTCTTGCTTCTGATCACAATTCTGGTGATTCTGATTTCCTCTCTTTTGTTTAATGAAGAAGAAGAACATTCATTTTGAATCATACCAGATCTTACTCCACTTTTGTATAATTGACTGTTCTGTTTGATTTCTGATGGGTGTTTGTCTCTCTCTACTTTTGTTTAATTTATTTTACTGCACTCCTTTTGGCTCCTTTCTCGATATTTGAATCCCCTTTTCAGTTTAAGGCATTGTTGATCTCCAGTGAAGATCAGAAGTAGCTTCATTTTAGATTTAGACCTAGAGTTAGTATTTCATGCAGCCTGTAACCTACGAACTGAGGAGTGAATTTTTTAGGCTTCGTCTTCACTAGGTAGTAATTTGAGGTTGAGAGTTTATTGGAAGCTTGTTTTTTTAAAAATATTTTTTAAAATTTATATATCTAGGTTTGTAGTGAATGAAAGAATAAGATGACTGGTGCATGTAGGGTTAAATGTTCCCAGCTTAGACATCTTTATTCTTTTATCGAAAGAAAGATTTGACCCCTGATGGTCTAAAGTTGGGCATGGGTGTATTTACTAGTGAATTTGTTGAAATGATTTGTTTAAGCTATCTTAGTATGATGTGGGCTTTGATTAGAGTGCAAGAATCTGATTGAAATCTTGAAACAAATACCCAATGGGACAGAGGGAGAAGTAATTATATGGTTTAATAAGTGTTTTGATTATAAAAATAATGCATGTGAAAGAGTTCTTGAAAATATTGACCAAGCACAAAAACAATGTTGGTGTTTTCTTCCTGCGTTGTGTATAGAATGCTGTTTTGAATGTGATCTTTTATCTGCAATTTGATCAAACAGGTGTTGAAGATGCTGCCATGGATAGGAATGGATCCTCGGAGGAGGATGCCGATGTGAACGATAAGAACCCGGTAGACCCTCAGGCAGAAGATCGGGAGCTCAAATGTCAGCTTCTGCGCAAGTACAGCGGATACTTGGGCAGCCTGAAGCAAGAGTTCATGAAGAAGCGGAAGAAAGGAAAGCTGCCAAAGGAAGCCCGGCAACAATTGCTGGACTGGTGGACGAGGCATTACAAATGGCCGTATCCTTCAGTAAGTGGCGAATTCTCTTGTTTTTCATGATCCACCCAACATTTCTTTGATAGAAGAATTTTGTTATTTCAAGATACTGGAAAACGCCCAGTAGCATCTGATAGGCTGCTAACACATTGCGTCCATCCTCTAATGTGACCGGAAAATGCCCAGTAGCGTTTGATAGGCTGCTAATTCTCTTGATTTTTATGATCCACCACCACTAAGTAGGCTACTCGCATTTCCTTGATAAAAGAACGATGTCATTTCAAGATGCTGGAAAACGTCCCGCGGAGTTTTGATAGGCTGATAATTCAATTGACTTTTACGATCCACCACCACTATATAGAGGCTACTAAAGTTTTTTTTTTGATAAAAGACTGGTTTCATTGCGAGATACTGGAAAACGTTGTTGTCTGATAGCCTTCTGACACTTTGAATCGGATAAACTAATGTGACAGGAATCGCAGAAGATCGCGCTTGCAGAATCGACGGGCTTGGACCAGAAGCAGATCAACAACTGGTTCATCAACCAAAGGAAGAGGCACTGGAAGCCTTCTGAAGATATGCAGCTGGTGGTGATGGATGCGGCTCATCCTCCTCACTACATGAGCGATGTTTATGGGACTGCCTTTCCTATGCATATTTCATCTGCAATGCTCTGATTAATAACTCTCTACATATTAGTTCTGGTCCTTCTGCATCTGATGTTGTACTATATGCGGAACACTTCGTAGTTTGTGTTGTGTTTTGTAACTGCAATTGCACTTATGGGCAAAGTAGTTGTATGGAGTCTCTCTCCCCCTATTATATTAGTGGAGATGGTAATTTCATATTCATTCTGTCCCACCAGTTTTGGTCAATTTATTTATTTTAAAATTAAATTAAATAAACTTTGAGTCTAAATATAAATTAATGTATTTATAATAAAAAAATATAATGTGAGATATTGTTAGATTCATCTTTACATCTATTTTCTAAATATTAATTTTTTGTACAAAATTGTTATGCGTAGTTAGAGATATTAACGGTCAAATATGATTATTGAAAACATTTGAAAAAGTAAATAGGCCAAAACTGGTGGGATGGAGCAGTGCATCGTGTAAAATTTTGAACTTCTCAAAAAATTATTTTTTCATCCATCTGGGGATTTAATATTCCACTCTCTCCGTTCATCTAAGTTTGACATATTTTTTAGTCAGTTTTCTAAAGTCACGTTTCATCATAAATTTCATATAATATATATAAGTAGTAATATTATTATGTGAGGTATTGTTGGATTCTTTGTAGCATGTACTTTCCAAATATTAAAATTTTACATGATATTAACATTTGTAGCAAAAGTTATTAATGGTCAAATATGCCTTGAATATATATCATTGCCATAAGTTTAAGTTTTAATAAGTTTTAACAAGTTACCAACAACCATTAGTCCAATCATGGAAATTTTAGTTTTAATAAGTTTTATGATTAAATTATAATTATTTATTCTTTGCGATATATTTTAAATGTTTTTCAAAATTCTGTCAATCTCATTGCAATAAATAAAAATATATATCAAATCACCCCATTAATCACATCGATTATAAATAACTCTGCTTAATGGTTAGTCGGTCTAAAATAAGACTTATGTATTTTTATAATCATAAAATCTTGCTTTAGATCGAATAATTGGTAGATATGGTCATTTTATAATTAATGTAACCAATGGGCTGATCTGATTTTTGTTTTTTACTTGTTACCAAGAGGTTTATGTGATTTTGATTTTTTTTAAAAATATCGCAATGTATAATTTAATTATAAGTTGACTCTAAAAGTTATTGAAACGATATTTTTCATAATTGATCTAACTGTTAGACGATCTACCATAAAAGTTCCTCTTTTTATAATATATATATAATTTCCTCTTTTATAATATATATATATATATATACACATATATATATATATATGTATAAGTTCCTCTTTTTATAATATATATAGATGGTTTCCTGTGAGATAAACTCAACTTTAGGAAGTGGTCTTTATGCAATTCTAGATATATTCTAGTTCTAGGGACCGACCTCTAATAATTTTACATTGACCTGTCTTTAATAATTTTACACGAATCTATCGTTAATATTTTTTCAGAGGTTTTTTGTCCAATTTTTTCCCATCATTTTTCCGCATCAGAAATTATATTTCTCTGGAACAGATATATATTGAAATTATATTTAACAATGGCTCGAGTTCAAACTCGACTAAAACAAATTTTACTCAAATTCAAACTCGACCTTAATTAGTTCACTCAGTATCGAGTTTGAGATAATATAAATAAGTTAAATTCGAACATCTCGATCGTTCGAAATCCACTACTTCCTCATTTAAAAAAAAATTCCATTGCTTCCTCCATCGTAGCTAAATATTCATACTTTCATTTTCGTCTGTCCCAAATAAAAGTTCACACTTTAACTACTTCCTTGAACTGAAATTTGTGATTGAAATTTGCTCAACTCATCTCATCTCAATTTTTTTCTTCTTTTAACTGAAATTTGGTCATATCAACATGGATATATATTCGTGAAAAAAATGTGATATGAACCTTACTACGGAGGTAGTAGACTGTTGTGCGGAATAACGAGAAAGAACAAGCGAAGAAAATAAAAGCAAAAGACAAAACACCAGAATTTACGTGGTTCACCAATTTGGCTACAT
>JAULKM010135626.1:0-18880 GCA_032355605.1 Rubia tinctorum
CACTTTTTCTAACCTTTGAAACTGAAACTGAACAATTTTCTCGGCGTCGTTTTGTTCAAAAAATTATTCTTCAGCCAGAGATAATCGTTTGAATCATTACAGCTGTATAAGTTATATTTAGGTTAATAATTTCAGGTGCATATTTGTTTGCTAATTTGAATGAGATTATGTTTGATTGAGTTTTTTTTTCCATTGCATTGCAAAGGTATGATTATGATTCTATTTTTGAAATTAGAGATACTCGGCGCAACAGCTTGAAATGTTCACTTCTTTGTTTTCACGAAAGTTTTTCTTTGTTTGTTAATCCAGCCACATATTATTATGATTTATTGAGTAGTTAGGTTTCACCAATCATATATGACCAAATTATTCAGAGTTTTTCATTGTCACACGTGATTGATTATAATCATTATCTAAGAATATCTATTATATCTATTGTCTCACCAATCATTCTAGATTTGTTTGAAAACTGGGTTGGCCAGGTTAAAACTGATAATACACCTATTATTCAAACATATTTTGAATATTTATCTAGATATACATTGGGCACAGGGCACTGACTAAAATTGTGGCCCTTAATAATATTTAGTCACATTAAACTTTGATATAATGTTGAATTTATTGATTTAATTAAAGAACATTTTTCATGTTAATATCCTCATACTTGGCTTAGACCGTTTAAATTGGATAATTTGAGTTTCATTACATTTGATAGTGTGTTCTGTTGCAGTAAAAGCATGATTATGATTTTGTTTTCAAATTTGATATACTCACAAAGTAGCTTGAAATGCTCTTCGTTGGTATTTTGTAGAACTGGTGCTCCTGCAAACTATGATCTTAGAAGATGATCTTTTAGAGAATTGATGCATGATGCACCTGCATAATTTCATTCATACAAATTTTTTTGTTGGAATAAACCATTTTAAATTTGTAGCCAGCAATTTACTATATTCGCTGAAGGATATAGTAAATAGAGGTGTCATGTATATCTGAACAATTTACTATATTCACTGAAGGAAATGGTAAATAGAGGTGTCATGCATATCTAATGATAAAAACTTTGCATGGTCGTTGGGTGAAGGATAATCAGTATGTAAGATAGTTAAAGTTAAATCACAAACAGTATGTAGAAATCAAAGTTGATATTCTTATTGATATTCTTATTGACAAAATCACAGTCATTTTATGGTTTCACTATCAAAATTCAAGTGTTAATTATTCATTTATTGATGTTTTTAATATTTTAGGGGAGATAATGACGTCCAATGAGGAAAAGGAAATAACTTCAAATCCCACCAAGGAATCACCTACAACAAGCAATAATGTTGTTTTACTGAATGATAATGAGGTCCCAAAATATACTGCTTCTCAAGATCCTTCCATTTTGCCTATATCCAATTGACATGTCTCAGACGTTTGGAAGAACTTAAAGTGAAAGAGAGTTGGTGATGAAATAAAAGTTGAATGCAATTATTGTTTGAAACACCTTGTTGCAGGGCCAAAATCTGGAACTACCCACTTGAGAGAGCATACCCAAATTCGTCCAAAGAGAAGAAGTAAAGATCTTCGATAAATGATGTTCATTGGTTCACAAGTAAATCCAGAAGATCTAAAAGATACAATGACATTTACACTGTATGAATTTCAGCAAGAGGATGGGAGAAAATATTTGGCTGGGATGATTATTCTACATGGGTATCCTGTTAACATGGTTGAGCACTATGGTTTTAGAAAGTATTCTAAAACACCTCAACCGGGATTCGAGGTATTTCCATTAACATTTAGCTAGATATTGGAACTATATTTTAAAACTAAATAGATATACATGAAATAAATAAATTCCTAAATACAACTATAAGTTACTATAATGCGAGATTTATCTACTTCTTGTGTTTTTAAAATTAGGTACCATTTTGCAACACAACTAGAAAGGATATCATGCAAAGATAGGAGTCTGAAAAGGAGAGTATTATCTCATTATTGAGAAAATTGAAGAGTAGAATTGTCTTGACTACTGATATGTGGTCATCAAATAACAAGAAAAATGGGCTACATGGTTGTCACAACACACTTTATTGATAACTCGTGTAAATTGCAAAGTTGAATTTTAAGGTACCGCTTTATCGCTTCAATTTTTAAGATCTTTCTTATATTAGTTTATATACTTTTCATTTTTATACTATGTCTCGCACTTCTTGTTTATAATTTTTAAGTTTTTTCATGTGCCACCCCCTCATAATGCTGAGGTACTTGCTGAGCCTTTGAAAGAATGCATTCAGTCATGGAATTTAGAGCTTAAAATGTCGTCTATTACTGTGGATAAATGCACGACTAATGATGCGACGATGGGAATTGTGCAACAAGGGTTGCCTTATGATACGCTTTTTCTACATGGTGAGTTTTTTCATATGCATTGTTGTGCTCATATACTTAATTTGATTGTTCAATATGGGATAAATGTTGTGATGTCGGATGGTCTTACGAGAATTAGGGATAGTGTAGTATTTTGGATAGCTTCGGACAAAAGGGTTCATAAATTTGAGCAACTAGCTAAGTCAATGGTTACAGAATGTTCGAAGAAATTGGTGCTTGATTGCAAGACTCGATGGAACTCCACCTATGAAATGCCGAAGGTTGCTATTAAGTATAAAGAGGTGTTTGTTCTTTTAAGCCTTTGTGATAATCTTTATAGGAATCCATCGACAAATGAAGATTGGGAAAAAGTAGAGAAAATATGCGAGCATTTGGAAGTGTTTAGAGTGATGACGAATGAATTCCCTGCCTAAAAATTTCCAACTGCTAATATTTATTTTTCGAATGTTTGTAAGCTTCAAGTTTCTATATCTGGTTGGCTTTTATCTCCCTGTGATTATGAAAGAAGAATGGAAAAGTGATGCTTGAAAATACAGGTATTAGGTTGGTGTTAATAGTCTAATGGGAGTGGCAGCGGTGCTCGATGCAAGGTACAAATTGGCTATTATTTGCTTCTATTTTACAAAAATATATGAACATGTGAATGTTGATATAGATATTAATAGGATCAAAGGCTTTCTTAGTCAACTAGTGGATGAGTATGAGGCTAAGATTGGTAGAAGTCGATCATCGACTTCAAAGCCATTGGGTGGTTGTGATAGCAATGCCAAGGGGATAGAGGATTTCTAGGGCAGAATCAAGGGCAAAGTGAAGAAGAATCAGATTTGGAAAAGTATTTGGGAGATAAAAATATACCATTTGTCGCTGATTTTGATATTCTAAATTGGTGAAAGACGAATGGAAACACTTATCATTATTCTTCAACAAATAGTTTGGGATATTTTTAGCATCCCCGTTTCTACAGTTCCATCGGAGTCTGCTTTCAGTACAAGTGGATGAGTTCATGACCCTTATCGTAGCCGGATTAAATCTGAGCTCTTAGAGGCTTTGATGTGTGGTCAAGTTGGATTTGGTTAAATATAAAATGTAACATATATATATACATATATATATATGACTTTGTGGTGTAACTGAGCATGTTATACAAGCAGCATCCGGTGAATTGAAGGAACAAGATGTCCCTATTTTGATAGGAGAAATGCATGATCCCAATATGGAGGACGAGGATAGTTCGAATTCTCACTACTCTTAAAGAATGCACCGAGTGAGTTTTTTTATATATTTGAAATAAATTACATTTATCTCCCATGCAATTTTATGAGTTCTCCCAAAACACGGTACTAGTAAAACATATACCAGGTTCATCTCTTGTAAACACATTAGAATGTATAAGCGAGTTTACCAGATTAAACAACAGTCAAGTTATGAGTTCATAAAAAATATTGAAGTTTACATTCAAGAACTTTAACTAAATTGGCACTCTATTAGCAGTATATAATGCAATCATGAAATTACCCGAGAACAACTGAAAGCATGACAACAATATGTTCACATAAGATTCATTGGACTTGTATTCTTGGATGGCTTTGTACCTACACTACACAACTACATATCCATATGCAGATTTTTATTCCTCAAAATAGGTGTCTAAATGCCCACAATATCTCTACTTACAAGTATCTGAGAGTATTTAACTCTTGTGTGTAGTTTGTTTCAGTCGTTATGATTTTTTATTTATTTCAAAGTTAATTTACTATCTTGAATATCATAGTATTCGGCCTTTCGATTTCTTAATTTTGAATGTAATAATGGTATTCAGTTCATTTTTCAAGTTCTGATGGAGTTTGAGGAAGTATTCGTGCTACATGTTTGATTCTCTTTACTTGTTTTTGTTGATGGAGTTTGATTGATTAGATTTGTGAAATTTTAGATACAAACAAGACTGAATAGCATTTGAAAAAATATATTTACTAAGTACCATTTGCTTATTATTTGTAATGGACACATTTTCATTTAAGCAAACTTTTATTTATTTATAGTTTTTACTTTTATATATTGAAGTGAATTTTAAGTGGATATGAATATTCAGGTGGGGCAGGTACGGTGGGTATGAGTTGGATATGTATACCTAGGTGGGCGATGAGACGGGGATGAATTTTGCCATGGGTGATGGGTCGGGAATGGGTTCAAAAATTTTAGGTGGGCATGAATTGGAAGTTCCATCATCCATACCCAACCCGCCCCACTGTCATCCTGATATAGTAGAACAAAATCTCTATAGGCTAACAACCACAACCTTTTGATTAAAGTTCAAGACCCAAAGTGAGTATATGGGGCCCATATGATGATTTACTATCATTGGGCCTCTTTATTAGGAGAAGAAATGAGCTAGACCATCGACTAAAAATGTCAGAGTTTTATGAGAGTATAAATACAAAGGTTAGGGATGGCAGTGAGGCGGTTTTTGGTGGAGATCCGCCCCGCATCCGCCCCAATAGAGTGGGTATAGAGGTAGTTTTGGTGGGGGTGGGGGATATGGGTATGAAAATGATACCCGTCATGGGTAGTGGGTCGGACATGGATATCAATTCACACCCGCTCCATCCCCGCCCCACCAAACCCGCTATATACCCCCTAATTTAGTATATTATAAATTATTATTTATCCATAATTCACATATTTTACCTATGATATTTTCATGTAAATACATTTTAAAATTTTAATATTAAAATAATTAAAATAAATTAGATTTTAGGTGTTTTGGGAGATAAAAATGGGATGAGTACAATGGTTTTAAAGTGGTAGGGGGACCCAAGTGGGTAATGGGGCGGAAATGATTTTTATATAATACCCGATGTGACGGGGTGAATTTTAATATTGTACCTGTCATGGGTAATGGGTGTGAAAATTTTAGGTAGACATGGATATAGAGGTACCACAATCCGTACCCGTCCTGCTCCATTGCCATCCCTAACAAAGGTATGTCTTCTATTTTAAAATTCTCTCATTCTTGCCTACCTGCACTAATCATTAGACCATGTGCAGTAGTAAAACCACTCTCAAACCACTCTTGTGGTTTCAGTTAATTAAATAATCAATCTATCTCCTCAATCTCAGCAATTCAAACTACAACTAAAACACTCCATTTTTTTCTCCACAATGTTGAAAACCACTCACAAACTACTTCATGGACCTCACTTGATTCTCTCTATCCTACTCATTAATTCTACCTTTAGTAATTAATTCAAATAAATTTACCTATCAAAATAAATTTAAATGTGAAATTTAATAATATACCTATAATTATTGAATTTTGTTTTGTTTTGTTTTTTCAAATCTCATTTTTGAAATTAATTTCAATTTTTAAATTTTATTTTATGAAGTATAATTAAACAAAAGAAACATATATATTTTTTAAGAATGTAATTTTATTTTTTAAAAAGATCCAAATATTCATTTAGATTTTAAAAATAAATATTAGAATTTTTTCTATTTTTCTATTTTTGAATTTTTAAATAACACAAAATAATTTTTAGAAATTTTAAAAACTGTTTTTTCTAAATGGAAAGGGCGTGATCAAAACAAAAGAAAACAACGGGGTGGGGGTGGTCAGCTTAAAAAAAAGAAAACAATGGGGTGGTCAACAAAAGAGGGTAGGGAACCACGTAAATCACCTGACAAAGTCAGGTTTGGAATGGTTCCCATTTGGGAACCCGGTCCCGGGGTTGAAAGATTTCAACCCGCTTTCAACCCCCACTGTGGAGTGTTTTGGTCCCTATTTGGTTCCAAATTTTAATTTAACTCACTTTCAAACTCTCATTGTATATGCTCTTAGTTTGTACTCCAAGACTAAATTGATCATCGGAAAATCTCTCTTCGAATTACTTCGAGGTTTGTTTCCTTTACGGATCGCAAATTCATCAGAATCACATTGGGGTTGGATAGTGTAGGAGACGCATCAGAGGTGCGCCACATTGCGAAGAAGGTATGGATGGCCAACAACCAAGTTCCACTCTTCCATACGAGTGGACTGCGCCTACTACGGCAACCACGCGCGCCCCCGCCCCACACCAGCGTCAGCATCATGTGAACAATTGTCCCTACTCCCAAATGCTTTTTTGTATGACCAAACCCCTTGCATTCGCAGATGTGATTGCATGAACTAGTGCTCCATCTCATCTACTTTGTCTCATCCAACCTTGAACAATTTTTTTAAAAGATTTTCAATAAATATATACTACTCCGTCTCACAATGATGTTCCGAAATGAAAATGGTACAAAGATTAAGAAAGTGGGGGACAAAGGCTGAAAGTGGGGGGACAAAGGTTGAAAAGTGATATTTTAGGTATGATTGTTAGACTAAAAATGGAAAGAATAGACATAGGAAGATCATTGTGGGACGTCCGAAAATGGAAATTAGGAAGATTATTGTGGGACGGAGAGAGTATGTTTAATTGTAAGTATATATAACTATATATTATAACGATATATAAAAAGTTAATATTAAAAAATACATGTTACAACAAATTTAACAGTATCTCATATGATAATATTATTGTTCATATTTTTACAAATATGTGGTCATGGTTTAAAAATTTTAACTGAGAAAAAAATTATGTGCAAATTCGCATGGAACGTTGAGAGTATTAATATTGACTCCCTTTCTTTTTTTTCCATTTGATCTTTTAATAATAATTTTAAAAAACTTAAATTATCATCCATTAAATTATTTTTTACCCCTCCAATACAATTTCCTCCACTTATTTTATTTTTTCGTAAAAAAATATCAATCTTACTGGGAGATTAGAAGAACAGACGGTGTAAGAAACACCACATGTGATGATATCTCTCCATCAATTATAAGAAGCACCACTTAATTATTCATTAGATGATATCTCTTCATCAATGATTGTACGAAGTGATTTTAAATACTAATACACCCTCCCACCCACATTAAATTGTACAAAATTAAAGATTCAGTTAAACTAAGAAAAATTTGACCACATATTTGAATAAATATATAAACAATAATATTGTTGTCTGTGATATCGCTAGATTCGTCATAACAAATAGTTTCTAAAAAGTAACGTTTTGTTACTGATATTATACGTAAATATATTAACGGTCAAACATGTGCGTTGGAGATCGTGAAAGAGATTCTGTGAAATTTAATCTAAAATAGAGGGAGTACTCCTATGTCGGTACAAAAAAGGACATTTTTATTTTTAAAAAACGAAGCTAGATTTTGCTTTTTACTACTAATTCCTATGTTTCTCCGTATAAGTCACCATAGTTTATGTCACTACTGAAGGACAAATACATAGGCATCGGTATTTTTCTACTTAGCCACCGATAATTGGCCAAAGCTTATTGAACAAAGCTTATTTTTTGTTTGCCATTTCTCTTGGTTCCGCCACTGATCACATAGATGCTTGTATTTAATTATTATGATTATTGCATGATTAATGTTAGGACAAGAACTAATTGAAATTATACCATGAGTTAGCACTAGGCTCGGGAATGACCCAGAAATATTTTGTCTTTTGTCTGTCTGGTCATTAATTGATGTTAATATTTTGTTTGGGGTGACAACTAAGCCTGATTTTTTTTATTAATGGTATAGATTAGGTCTGATTACGGAATTGAAAGAGACTTGATTATCGTGAAATTGCGGATAGAAGTAAAACCTACGCCGGTATTATCTTTAGGACTGAATTACAACGAGATCAATATTAGTTTTGAAGCTCATCTCTTAAGTATGTGACCTCTAAGGCAATCACGTTGGTAAGAGGTCTTAGAAAGCATGAGTGAAACAATGATGTTCTAGAAATTTTCGTCTAGAACGGGTGTTCATGTTGGGTCACAGTGTGTAATGGTATCTCCATAGTTAGTCTCCCAACCAGGATTCAAAGTTGACTAACTTCTAGGAAAAGGGCTAGCGAGATGTGGGTAGCTAAGCACTTGCTAACTATACAAGAGGGAGGTGAGAGATGATTGAGAGGGCATACTCCTCGTAGTGAAAATGGGGATAGTCTCCAATGATTCGGTCTCTCCACAATGTGTGGTTAAGGAAATGAACAAACTTTTAGATTTTGAACATAAATTGAGGATCAATGAATAGCTAAACATGTGAAGAAAATTCCCTCAAGTATCCTTATTATTATCTTTATTCTCTATAGTTGTTTTTCATGCTAGATAGTTTTATTTGCTCCAAACTAGTAGTTGGTAGTTTAAATTCTCAAACAAAAATCCTCCCTTCATCCGCACACATTTAGTGACGCTTGTGTGTGTCATACACTACGCAAGGTTTAATTAAATTCTCTTTTCTCTGTTGACGACCACAACTTTCCACTATCTACTTTTTAGTGGTTAGTAGCATTAGGGCATTCTAAATAGTGTATTTGATTTGCATGTTAGTTAGCTACGGCTTGTGTGCACATCAAGACCCTGAAGTGTCGCAGCTATGAGGAGAAAAATGAAATGGTCATAGACAAAATGGAGAACTAGATGACTTCGATCATAAGATGCATAAGAGATGGTACATTTCCCGAAGATAAGGTCGAAGAAAGAATGTTCAAAATAAAATCACCAAGATAAACAATACAAAAGGACACTTTATATAAGACGGGGTACCTAATTCCCCTTTTGAAGTGTCTGGTGCCTATTGAAGCAAAATATTTCAATGACGAAGTTCACAAAGAAGTTTGTGGGGCTTATCAAGGAGCCATGATAGTCACCAAAAAGCTACTTCAGTCAGGATACTACCGGTCGAAGATTTTTAAAGATTCTTTCGAAATGATCTAAACATATCCACCACGGCAGAATTACACCTTGCTAGTACATGCCCCCCTAAAAGATATGACAACAATACATGGATCCTGGCTATTCATGAAATGGGGAATTGATCTAGTAGGACCATTTCTCAAAGTGATAGGAAGAGTGAAGTTAGTAATTGCACCCATCAACAACTTTACTAAGTGGGTCATGGTTGATACGTTGACAAGTCGAAAAGGTATGAGTAGCACCAATTTTTTAGGACAAATATATTATGCAGTTACGTTGTTCCTAGGAAGATCATCACCAATACTAGTAGGCAATTCGCACATAACCCTTTAAAAAGTGACGTGAAGACTTTAATATCTAGTTGAAACTCACTTCAGTCTATCACCCATAAGCCAACTGCCAAGTTGAAATCACTAACATAACGATTGCCAACAGCATAAGGGCTCAGTTGGTAAGGGTGAAGATAATTGGGATGAATTCCCAGTGTGCTCTGGTTATGCTGAAAGACCGAGAGGACCGCCACGAGATGATCTTGCCTTGTTTTTGGATGGTCGGACTAGATGCAGGGAAAAACAATGAAGAAGTTCGGACAGACTTGTATTGTTGGAGGAGAAAGGAGAAAAATCCAAGCTTTACCAAGCAAAAGTGAAGGATGACATGAAAATGTTTCATGACTTAAGGGTGAGAAAAATCCAGTTTGTCCCCAAAGAATGAGAAAAAACAGAAGAGAAAAGTCGACAGGAAAAGGAATGAAAGCTAGCAGCTAACATGGAAGGCCCGTAAAATTCATTTAACCAAGCGCTGGAGGAAGCTACAAGCTAAAAGATACGACCAAGAATTAAGTTCCCAGAAGATGGAACATCGCCAATCTCCAAAGATAGTTACTGATGAACCACGATTCACACTACCCCGCAAATATGAAGTGTAGTATATGACATATGGAGTAATATATTGGTGGAGTCATTGTGTTGTGCATCATTAAGAGTTACATATGCATAGTATATGACATGTGACACCTTCCCTATCCTTTGGCCTGATACCGCCCCTATAGCATATTCACTCGCATCGCACATTATTTGAAATAGAATGGTCCAATTTGGGGGTTGGATGATAGGACCGGTCACAAGAATCTCTTTTAAATATTAAAGGCTTTCCTACCCTCCTCATCAAAAATTAACTCAACATCCTTTTGCAACAATTTGCATAAGGGAGAGGAAACCTTAGACAAATTCTTATTGAAATGCCGGTGAAACCTGGCGTGCCCTAAGAATTACCTAATATCCCTAACATTAGTGGGTATGGTAAGGATTTGATGGCGTCAACTTTAGCCTTATCCACTTCTAGGCCTTGGGCTGACACTACATGACCTAGAACAATGCCCTTCTCTACCATAAAGTGGCACTTCTCGGAGTTCAACACGAGATTGGTATCAATGCATCTTTCTATCACAAGAGCTGGATGATGTAGGAAATGAGTCGAAAGAGTCTCCATGAATGGTTAAATTTTCCATGAAGACTTCAATGAACCGCTCAATGAACTCTAAGAAAATGCTAACCATACATCTCTGGAAGGTACCCGGGGCATTGCAAAGACCAAATGGCATGCTCCTGTAGGCAAAAGTGTCGAAAGGGAATGTAAAGGTAGTTTTTTCTTGGTCCTCAGGATCGATGGCTATTTGGAAATATCGTGAATAGTCATCGAGGAAACAGTAGTAAGCATGGTCAGCTAACCTCTCAAGCATGTGGTCAATGAAGGGTAGAGGAAAATGGTCCTTTCAAGTTACCGCTTAAATGGGTGATAATCAATACAAACTCGCTACATGTTCTGAATACGGGTGGGCACCAAATCCCCATCCTTATTTTCTACCACGGTCGCCCCGCTCTCTTTTTGCACCACTTGAGTGGGACTCACACAAGTACTATCAGAGATAGGATATATCACCCTCGCCTTAAGTAGCTTAAGGACTTCACCTTTAACTACTTCCATCATCGGTGGGTTTAACCACCTTTGAGGTTGGCATACGGGCTATGCACCCTCCTCTAATAATATACGGTGCATACAGGTTGAAGGACTTATACCTTTGATATCGGCTAAGTTCCAACCTATGGCTCCCTTAAATATCCTAAGCACCTCAATCAACCTACCCTCTTGGTCATTAGTGAGGCTACTCAAAATAATCACCGGAAGTGTCTCCCCCTCCCTTAAGAAAGTATACTTCAAGTTTTTGGGTAAATGCTTAAGTTCGACTACGGGTGGTTCCTTTATTGAAGGCTTGGTCTCGGGCATCACTAGTTCATCTAGGTTCTTGGGTAGGACCCCTATATGGATCTCAAATTGAGGATCAACCTATCCTACACTCTCCACCAAGCTAGCATTTAGAGAACTAAAGCATACATCGTTAATGGGGTCATTCTCTAAAGCTACCTTTCTGGAAAACTCAAAAGTCTCTTGCACAATATCATCAAGGACATCAATCGCAAATGGAGGGAATTCATTATCAAGATAATTTACTCTCTCATACATGTTAAATTCCATAATGTTTTTACCCCACTATATACTTAAATTTCCGGTATGCGCATCAATCTTAGCCTCAGAGGTTTTCAAGAAGGGTCTCCCTAACAATATAGAGGTGGCCTCCTTTTCATTTTCCATATCTAAGAAATAAAAATCAGCCGGGAATGTTAGTCCGTTCACATTGACCATCACGTCCTCCACGATACCCCTAGGGTATGTGGTGGAGCGATTAACCTTTTGGACTATCACCGCGATGGCATACGTTTTCCCCAAATTTAACGATCTATATTGAGAATAAGAGATAACATTAATGGAGGCTCCTAAATCTATCATAGCATACTTAATCAATGTTCCTTGAATCGTATAAGGGATAGTGAACATATTAGGGTCATTGCATTTAAGGAGAAGTCACTTTGCACAAGAGAAGAGGGATGACCAATAGTTTGATCTACCAATCTATAACTAGATTCATGTCCTGAAACACATACTTCTTTCAAAAAAATTCCACATTTAGGCATAAGATCAATAGTATCAAAAGTAGAATGACTAACCTCACAGTGTCCAAGGAGTTCAAAAGGTTTTCTGTGGTATTCAACTCCTTGCCTACTTCTCGACTCATCTGTAGGAGGGGGTGGTGGAAGCTCTTCATCTATTATTTTCCTTCTTCTCACTAAGTGGCTCACCTTCCCTATCAACTCACTTAATTGCCCCCAACTCTCTTAATATTCAAGGAAAGTTGAATTCCCAAATCTTTAATGCAACTAAATACTTGGGATTTGATCGACTCACTGGTTCTACCAAAATTAGTCAAAGCTCCAAGTATTTCATCACATGCGGACTTGGGAACTAAATCCGAGTATTGGTTCCTCGAATTGAGGGTGCAACTCAAAACCGAATTGGAGGAGTCTCATTAGCTTCGTGAAACGGCAATTTCTATTTCTCTCCCATAATCGTTCAACCATGAGCAAGATTCTATAGGGTGATCATAGTAACACACCCTACAAAATCTCGCTTGTTGGACACTCCCTTCCCACTTTTTTTTTCTTTTTTCCCAATAAAATATAAATAAGAAAAAATATACACAACTCAGAATCATAATGTAAGGATTCTCGATTCACACCAAGAATTCAAGAAATACCTATTCCGAAAAACAATAAAAAAAATAAAAGGGACACTAACTACTCGACCAACAAGCTATGCAAGTTAACCGTTAGATCTTTAAACTAGCATCCCCGGCAGCGGTGCCAAAATTTGATTCCCACACTGCGGGATTGCTAAAAACTATCAACCTTTTTACGAGATATAGAATTTAACCTGTGAAGCGCTTCACAAAGATAGATATTTATAGAGTTGCTCCCATTCTTACTACTAAGATACCAAAAAGGTAGATAACAGCAAGTCTGGGGTCGTCTACAGAGATGCTAGGACTTTAATAGTTAACGATACACAGCTACAATGAGGTCGTAAATCTGATTAGGTTTCAAGAATAGCTAATGTCTAACAAGGTTATGGGGGTTTATCTTACAACTACACTCATGCAAAGACAATAGAGAGCAAACTATGTAAAACTGGCACTTGGGGATATTTCTATTACATGACCGGTAGTGTATTTCGATCTTAGATTCAATCAAATATAAGACGTATGAACCTATCCTAATGCCTATGCCACATAGTGTGATCGGTGGTCAACACTTCCTCCTATCCGTCAAAAAAATGTGCTCTCATTTTCTTCCACTGATATAGCTTTCGTAATTAGAAAAATGCAACGGCCCCGCCGTCGTGCAGTTCTATTCATTCCCCCTAAGAATTACATCTCGGCCACTCCACTATAAATACTTCTCCAAGGCCTGTAGAGGCAAAGGGATTGGCACTTTATGCTTGACTCTAGGGTTGCAATGACAAGAGTCGAATTACGCCAACCCTAGTTTCTACTAAACTATTTTTATCTGTAAACTATCGAAACAGTGACTCACGGCCCACATGAATACACTCATACGGTCAATAGACCCTCGCTCCCTTATTACTCTAGCGGCACTTTTCAGGGGATACCAATAAATGCTCTAACATGAAAGTAGACTAAGGTGTATGCCAACATAGTGTATCGATCGTGCAATTAACAAGAATGTAAAGCACAAGTCAACATAATCAAAAGCATAAAAGGATAGGGAGATATAAGGATCTCACAAAATATTTACCAAGTCATGAATACAAATATAATCCCCAAGCTAAATCACTACTCCCTAAGCATTGAACTCAAATATTCTATTAGATTCAATGCCCTTGTGCAAAACAAAGAGAAAATAAAACTAAGAAACAAGGGTTAGTCCATTTCTTTCTTTACCTACTCTTAGGAAATTCAGAGAATGAAACTAAACTAGGCTCAAACTTAAACCCTAGTAGACATAGGATCCTGTTCATAGTAGTAGGAATTTGGGCCTTGAAAGAGACCCAAGAAAGGGAACTTAAACCCCTAGTAGTCGGTTGGCATGGGTTGTGCCATAGCACACGGCCCATGCTGCTCAGTCTAGCACAACCCGTGTAAACCGGCATGGGCCGTTGGTTGGGCGCTGGTCTAGGCTATCCTGAGCGCTCGACCACGCCATTCTCTACGGGCCGCTGGCTGGGAAATGCTTCCTGGTGAGTTGAACGACACGAGTCATGTAGATCATTGCGGTCACCGACTGGAAGCTTGATTTCCAGTTCTGAACGGTGAGGGGCTTGTAAAACATTGTGGGCCGCCGGCCGTGAGTCAATTTCTTGAAAACTAATAGCGTGAGTGTGAAAATCGTCGTTGGTGGTCTTCACATTTTGACTTGGATTTTGTACGGGTTGTGTAGTTTGGCACGGCTCGTGCCAAAGCTTCCTGGCACCATACTTGTTAGCTGGCACAACCCGTGTAGTATTGCACGGCCGTGTCAGTTCTTCCTTGGTCGATCTTCGACTCCTTTCTCCTCCGGGTTTGGTTCCATCTACTATCACATTTTAACTTGTGACCTTCTGTCTACTATCATCTTGTGAATGGCCTATTATTGAGGATAGCCTTCTACAAACTACGCTGAAGTGCTTACGAGCAATCTAACAAATAATCTTACAAAACAAGATCTAGATATGCTCGTAAGGACATAACTTCCATTAGGTCTAATAAGTTTACAAAACTAATGATTTAGACGAGAAAACCAACAATAGCTATCTAAACCCCTTGTAATGTAAACCCGACTAAACTTAGCAATCAACTAACCAAACCATAGTAAGAAACATGTCAAATGCATTGGTTAACGCATGCTTTTAGTTGCAGATCACCTTATATGCATATCCTTGTTCATTTGTGGAATCTTGCAATTGTTTGACCCTCGGCCTTTCAGTATTTCGATTATGGAATGTTGACGTGTGATAAATACTTTGTTAAGTCATTACATCTTCCCCATCATAAGTTGAATGCACTACTGCCAGTAACTCTGCTACATTTGATGACACTTGTTCTTGTTGTAATGACTGGATTGAACTGAAAAAACCTAGATCTAGAATGTTACAATCAGGTGAATTGGCTGGCTGACTTACTAGGTTTATTGTGAATCCATTTGAGTCTGCTACTGCTTTGAATGCTAGTTATTATTCTTTATGTGCGACCTGGCATTGTCTTTGTTGAATGTGGATATACTTGTGCAAAATATGTGCTAACCACCTTTGTTTGATTGCTGGAATGACTTCTGTGATGACTTTTGCCCTTGTCACATCTCTTGTTATTTTCAGAATTGAACTTGTTTGATTGTACCTACTGGCA
This sequence comes from Rubia tinctorum, assembly GCA_032355605.1. Classification (NCBI taxonomy): domain Eukaryota; kingdom Viridiplantae; phylum Streptophyta; class Magnoliopsida; order Gentianales; family Rubiaceae; genus Rubia; species Rubia tinctorum. Next base: position 15,452 of record JAULKM010135626.1, read on the forward strand.
TGTTCTTGCTGTTATTAATTACCACTTGATCTAGAAAAAAATCCCTATTTTTCCATCAAATATTAACTTGCCATCTTCCTCCCATATTGGTCTACTTACTATGTGATTTGTGCTTGCATGTGCGATAATTCGGGGCTAGTAAGTACCTAACTATTGGTTGGCATAAATAAAATCACTTCTCATCTATGTGAATCACATGGTCCATTCTCTCTGAACCTAAGATATGCATCTAGCTTCCTTAAAGTGAAAACCATTTGTGCTACCTTGTTTGCTTATGTGAGAGCTGGTTTTATGTTGTTGGTGTGGCTTCTTATTAACTTTGATGTTATTGCTCGCTGGACTGAACCTTTACCTATATGTAGTGCTGTAGTTGTACCCCTCACCGTGCATCTAAAATTTGCAGACACAACCCTAAAAACTTCGAGGTTAATGCTCTTCTTATTTTTCGGAGGATGTCCAAGCATCTGATGACGCAAATCAAGTTGTACTCAAAGAACTATTTGAAATCGAGCCTGAGCCTATATTATGCTCATAGTGTTTATGCTTGTGTTGAACATAGTCGCTGCCTCGACCTTTTTGAAATCCTTGATCTTTCCATCTTTGTGGTGCTCCAACAAATATTCACCCAAGTGTTGCCTTTGTTGGTTTGACAAGTTCTTCCCCCTTGGTGCCATTTTGAAAAAACAAGGATGAAAGGGAAGATGCACTTAACTGAGAGCAACCAACCCTTTTAGGGAGCTCTGGACGGCTCGATGTTGCAAGTAATTCTGACCCGAGGGTTCCCCAACCAAACCCAGAAAATTTTGGTTGGGGTTTCTGCTGTAATGCTCAGCTTTAGGACATTTTTTAGTTTGGAAAGTTAGAATGATTTTTGGAGATGCAAAAGTTGAGAATAGTTAGTGCGCAGGTGTACCTTGTATTTACACGCCTTGGATTTTTGTTGCTTTTCAGATAGTACTATTCATGTGAAAGATAACATTTTTTGTGTAGGCGTCATTCCCAACTTTTAATTCGGCGGAAATTGGTCAATTAATGAAGAGGGAAAAATTATCCCCCTACTTTTTGGTTTAGCAGGTTTCATATTTTGTACAAAACACCCCACGTGGGTGACGTGTCAGGGAGTGGGGATCGGGGGAATTCTGAGAGAGGTTTTTTCTCTCTGAAAAATCCCCCAAGGACGGAGGGAGTAATAAATAATAAATTATAACCTCTGTTTCTGTATTACTCATCACTTTTGGGTGTTAGAATTTATGACATGCTAAATGAATGATTGAAATTGAATTAAAAGAAGGAAAAGTAAAATGAGTGTATGTAATAAGTTTAAATTTACGATAAATAGAATATGTCAATATAAAAAAATTACATCCCAAATAGACAAGTGTGCCACTCACTTGGGAACGGAGGAGTATGTTGGCACACTTTCTTTTTAAAGTTGTTTCTACAGTTTTGACACACTTTATTTTTTGTTGACAAGATTAATTCAATTTCATCCACTCATTTTACTTTTCTAATTTTAAATTTCATTTCATACACTCATTTTACTTTTCTAATTTTAAATTTCATTTCATTCCATTCACTCATTTCTGTCAATTAAATCCAAATAACGAAAACCAACCCTGCTCGTGGTCTTCCGACTTCACGGTTCAATTCCAATGGCTTGATATGAGTGGATTGCTTAGTTGCCCTTTAAATAAGGCAGTCAAAAGCTTCACATTCTTTCATAAGAAAAGGTCAGCTGGAGACACTGCTTTCATAAATCCTGCCTGTCCCAACAGGGATAGGATACGTTTAATCTGTCTCTCAAACCTATAAATGCAATTTCTAGATGCCTTATGATATGTCTTCGTTTCAGTTCAATTTAATAAATATTCGATCTACTTAACTTTAATTACATATGCATGAAGAAATAATATTCAGAAAATAGTAGTATTCTCTACGTTCCAACTCTATTTGCACTCTTACTTTTTTTACACCATTCTCTATTAAAATTTAACCTCATATTTGAATAGATTTATAAACACCAATACTATCGTATATGATATTGTTCAATTCGTCGACAAGTAGTATTTAAATATTAACTTTTCATTTACCATTATTATATGTAGGTAAAAATATTAACAGTCAAACATGTTTGTTAAACAACGTGATAATGATTGTTGTGCATATAAAGCTGAGACGGAAGGAGTACATATTGTGATGAATTTAATATTATTTCACGTACTGGTATTATTATTTATGTATCAAGAGAGTTATTTATTAGGCTGGTTAATTAATGATTAGACCAATAATAACAACCATATTTCAATAATGTTTAGGATCAAATTATAACTATTTATATTTTCTCCGTTTTTCTATTTGTGGCACCATAGGTATGTGTGTTTGGATTTAGGTGAAAAAAAATGAGTTGATGAAATTGAAGTAATCTTGGCGAAAATGGAAAGTGTGTCAATTGGAAAAAATCCCAATAAGGTAAGTATGCCATAAATAGAGAAACAGAGAGAGTACATTACAATGCGTTTTAAAGTTTTACTTTAGTTATAGGAATTTCGATACAGTAAATAAAAGTAAACATCAAATCACCTCATTAGTTACATCAATTATAAAATGACTCTATTTAACGGTTAGTCGGTATAAAACAAAAACTTCATGATTTTTTTATAATTCATTGTCAAGTATAGTTGGGGAAAGTTGATAAATGTGTAGCTTAGATTGCGGTTTGCAAAATTATAATTATACAAAATTAGGCTGGGAGGTGTAAGAAATCTTCTAAAGTTAATTCATGGTCTTATTATAAATTAACCTTTTTCCAGCCAGGCAAATATAACTGTATGGCATCGTATTCAATTCAATTTTAGCTCAGATTGAGGCCACAAACAGATCGACTAGATTCAGAAATGTCACAAGGACATAAGACTCAATTTTGGTAACAAGTTAATTGAAGTGGGAATAGGAAAAAAAAATTTATTTAAACCACCATAAGGTGGTGGGATATTTATTGGGCTCCCAAAACCCATAAAAAGGCATAAAAGCCAAAAATTCATACAATCTGAGATTTTTTTTACTTAAATGGATTTAGTGATACACAATCAGCTCTAATCTAAGTATTCCCTTCACTTAGTCTTATATCTACCTCGTGTTGCAAGATAGCGAATCGTCGAAACGAAACACAATTTAGCCGCACGAGCGATATTATCTTCTAAGCACATTTTAGTGAATCGACAATTGAAACACAATTTAGCACGTAGAAGGTGGCTAAGGAATTACATTCTTTGAAGGCAGAATATGAAGAAATTTGTGAGGCCTCCACCCATGACCATGTTGCGAGTCTGATAATACTCCCCATCATTGACTGTGCTCCCTGCAAGATCCATTGAGTCTTCAAAACTTTGTTTCATGTGTCTGCTTGTATAATCCACTCATATTTGCAAC
>JAULKM010135637.1:0-18877 GCA_032355605.1 Rubia tinctorum
ACTTAGGAACCCAAACCAACCAAAACCCCCCTTTTCACTTGCTTTTATATCTATGTATATATATATATATATCTAGGTCTATACTCGCCATTGCATGCTTAGATGCTTGGAAATATCCCTCTTCTCTGTGGACGACCCCGACTTGCCAAATTATCTATTTAGTTGTATTTAGTAAGCATATTGGGCTTATAAATATATTTTGGAGAGGTACGGCGACGACCTCCCATACGAGGTGCTTGCGATATTGCTTTAAACGATCTGGATCATTTTGCAGCGTTGAATTGAATAACCGATGTCGCTCATTTTTGATACTATCGGTAACGTGATGCACAGTTAGTGATGTCTCAGTTCTAGAATCGGGTTAACCAAATGGTAAATTATACATGTGCGACGTCTGTACATGTAATATAAACAGCAGTACAAATTTCATTAAAAGTGTTTCTGGCATCGTACGCCATTCAGATGACATGTAGCTATAGCAAGCATAATGCATAAAGATAAGAACCATAAATACTACACCTTCAATACACAAAAAAACTATCAAAATTATCAAAAAATGAATTATACCATTGCTACTTCATAGCTAGATAGAGATCTATATCAAGGTGTCTAAAAAAACCTTTGAAAGTATCAATGACCATTTTAGAGTATGATGCTCGCACAAAAAACTAAACCTTATACTAGTTCCTCATATAGTAGATGGGTTAATAAAATCTTTCGAATTCTTTACCATCATGCAAAACACCCAATATTTACGTACATCCTCCAAATGCCTGATGGTGTACAGTAATCTATCCTCGAGAAAAGACTACAACATGGAGTAATCACATAATGAATACAAAGGTTGAGCGTAGTCGTATCATTCTTTATTGGAAAAATTGTGAAAATAAGAGATACCTTTAGTAGATCATATTGATTTTCAGTCACATTCACTACAAAATCCTTCATAAAGCACATGCAACAATAGTAAACACTTTCCCATGGGGCCGATTGTTTTTTATGTTAACCGTACCCACAATTTTTTCAGGAACACATAGTTATTTACTTATAGCAATAATTATTCTAAATTTATATTTTGATGTAAATTCTAATTTTTTAGGGACTCCCAATGGAATGCCTTGCGGTTGTTAATTAAGGTATCCGTCATCACCTTTGCAATTGCAAATGAAATTGTCTCCGGGGGCATTCAATGTAATGGATCGAACCAGAACACCGTGCTTGAGGGAAGAACGAAGACGGCGACCATCCAATGTTTACTAAGAAAACGAAATTGGCATTAATTCATTATAATCCTATAACATATAATAGAATCAAAACAATAGTAAGTCCGTAAGTACAGTTGACTCACTTCTCGTAATAAGGTGCGATATATATCAAATTATCCTTTTTCATTAACTAGGACCAAACGCTCTTCCATCACCATATTTTCATGTTGGATCTTCAATTGGCAAAGAATCACTATCCACACTTTCATTTTGGAAATAGATCGTACATGCAAAAGCCTATATACATAAGTCTCAATAAATTATTTCGAAACACAATAATTACACCAATAAATAATGTTTTGTTGATGGATTCATACTTACATACAATATAGTTGCACCACGAGAGGGAAGACGCTATTAAAATGAGCAAGGGCTCGAAATCCTCATTCCAGATGATTAGATTCACCTTGTACCAGAAAATACCAACTTCTTCCATGGTAATTTTGTGCGAAGATGAGGGAGGGTGAGTTGTCACAATTGTGTGGATGCACTTTAGATATCCATCCTTCGAGGTATTGAATGGAGGTGACTTCACTTTAGAGATATGAAATTTTGTAGCCTTCGGATCCCCACATGTACTTGCCAATTAGGCGGGGCCACTAATCATTACCTCGATCTACATGAAATCAATTTGAAAAGTTATGAACAGAAATTTTGTCTCTACTCATAAGTGAAACCACCTAATTTTTTTACCTTCTCGGGTGGCCTGTTTTTGAAAATAGAGACCAAATGAAGAGGCTATTCAACAAATATTACCACCACCTCATCCACTATAGTTGCCTCGGCCTCTGTGATTGGAAAAACTATACCATGTACAAGGTGTTAGAGACCTACTATCACACTCTGGGAGGTCATGTGTTAAGGTTATCGGTGAAGAATCGTGAGGGGTAGTTGAGGTTGTTGGTTTAGAACTTGTAATGATTCTCTCCAAGTCAAGTGGCATTTTCCTCCTATTCGTTTCTTGCGAGACATAATTGCACCATGATAAATCAATCGAAAATAAATAGGACCACAAATCAATATTTCTCGTACAACTTAAACAACCAAGTGCACCATGATGTCAAAGAATGAAGGGAGAAATACATCCCCAACTCGCACAACACGATAACTATTTCCTCTTGCAGTTCCTCCAATTTCCGACGCCTAATTTCTTTACAACAAATATCTTTGAAGAAGAAACACAATCGGGTAATTCTTCCTAACATGGGTTGGAAAGATGGATTTAATTGCAACCTACAGAAATTCTTGAATCAAACAATGTGAATCATGTGATTTCATACTCTTCAGTCTCAATCCTTCACCGGATACTAGATTGCTTACCCGGGACGAGTTGGTTGTCGGGACATCTATACCTTAGTTTTCTACTTAGTCTATCTCTACCCGCAACCCTTTAAACCACATAGTTGGCTAACTAGAGCATGATTGATTGTAGCGATTAACAACAGCAACCTACATGCACACACCCACATGGTTCCTGATTATTGTTACCCAAAACGCATCCAGGTTTCCTTCCCCGGGGGATAGAAATAGTGCGACAACATGAGAGTAGACTTGGTGTGTGCTAACTAAGTGTGAGAATCATGCAATTCATAGGAATTTTAAGAATAAGTCAACATAATAATACCAAAATGCATAGAATAGGTCGATCTATGAAATCTCACAAAATGAACAGCAAAACATGAATACAAATATTATCCCTAAGTAAGATCCTTGTTCCCTAAGGATTGAACCCAATTATTTCATTGGATTCAACACTTTTGGGCCAAAGCAAAATAAAAAGATGAAAAGAAAAGAACCTAGAGAGAAGGAATTGTATTTTCTCTCTCCAGCCTCCTCTTGAGATTAAAAAATGAGAATAAAGTTAACCCTAGTAGACATAAGTCCACATATATAGTAGAAGAGAATTGAGCCTAAAAATAGACCCAAATATGGCCAAAAACCCTAGCAGCCACAACCGGCACATGGGTGGTGTCTACCACCGCCTGTGCCGGCCGAGGGAGACTCGTGCTGGAGTCGCACCTCAGCCCTAGCACGAGTCATATACTCGTACTAGTGTGGGTCGTTGACCTTGGCATCAGAAGTTACCCTTGTGTCGACGCGGTCCATGTTAACCAGCGCGGACTGTTGGGTGGAGCTTCATTTTTTATCTTTTAATTCACAACCCTGTCATTTGGCGTGCCCCATCAGCTGGAACCTTGTTTTGCTCAATATCTCAGTGCAGGACATGTTGTTCTTCGAACCCCTAGCCCTCGTGCAGGCCTTGTGCGGTCCGTGTCGGCCGTGGCTGGTTTGGTCGGCTAACTTGTTTGCTCCGCTACGGATGAACCTTGGTCTGATTTGAGAGTTCTTGTAGTTGATTTTATAGAGCTCGATAAGACGAAGCCAATGGTTCCACCCTCAAGGGATGATTCTTATCAGAATTTTCCCAGAATTTGGTGCAACCTCCAGACAACAATTTCTCCGCTTCAGACTTATCCTTCTCGAACTTCGAATCAACCTTTATTGATCCCAATTCCATCTACTACCACGTTTGGAGCCCGTGGCCTTAAATCTACCACCATCCTTTTGAATGACCTTCAAATATCCACTACCGTTCTCACAGATTGCCTTCTACAAAAGATAATAAAAAAGTACTCACGAGCAACCTACTAATGAGATCAAAAAGGAAGATCTAGGTGCCCATGAATTCAAAGTGTCTATTAGTTTCAATTAAGTCTATACAACTCGAGATTTAGACAAGAAAACCAATAATGACAGTCGAAACCCTTTTTCGTGCAAACCTAACTAAAGCTAGCAATCAACCAAACAAAATATGATAATAAATGTGTCAAATGCATTGGCTAACGCATGTATAATTGTGCATATCAATCCCCCAAACTTAAACCTTTACTCATCCCGAGTGAACAAAAACGAGAAAAGATCTAAGCAAAATGTAGCATGCAAAGAGAAGTTAGCCAATACATTCAACTTATTCCTAAGCTACCCTAGTTCCCCAAAGAAGTAAGAATCCCATAACTCTCTCACTCCTCGAAGATACTAAAGTAATCTAACCACTAAAAATATTGTGAAGAAAAAGGTTAGTACAAAAGATAAGTGTTAAACTAGCTTACACCCCCGAATAGTCCGCCAAAAGCAATCCAACAGTTGTTGCCAAAAAAACCACTGAGGACAATCCACAAGATCCTCAAATTGGTTGTAACTAAGGATAAATCGAGATTCTCAACTTAGCTACAACCAAGGAAAATGCTGAAGAATCCTCAACTTAGTTTTCATTTTCTCTACATTTCTTTCATTTTGCCTAGGAGCCCTTTTGAGTTTTCATCCAAGCATTCACACATTTTGAGCTCCCCATCTCACCTTTTCCAAACTGCCTCTCATTTTTCCTAGGTTTTCTAACCTAGCTGGGCCTAGCCTTTCATTTTTACCTTGGCTTTTCGACCTATCTGGGCTTTCCTTCCCATTTTTTTCAAGTTTCCTTTTAGGGTTTCCAACTTGGCCAGGTGTGTATATATATTCATTTTAAATTTATTTATAAAAAAATCCGTGTAGCAAAAAATTCCCCAAAGTTGGTCTTCATACTACAAAAGATAGTCAAAAAGAAAAAAAATTACACCACAAAAAAGGTTCATCCCAAAACATTCCCAAAAAAAGTGATAACCACCTAAAGATCACACCATCAAAGATTCTACCATACTTCCTAAAGCCAAAGAAAACACTAAATAAAGCAACACCAAAATCACAAAGGAATCACAAGATGAAAACTCCTCCGTGTTTAGCTACTCCCTCCCCCACACTTGAACTTTTCATTATCCACAATGCAATGAATCCATAAAAACCATGAGTGGGAATGAGAATAGTAGTGAAACTCACTCATGTGACTCCGAAGGGTCCCTCCTTAACTGCCAAGTCTCGTGTCTCATTCTTCTCTCCTCTTGACACATTTCTTGCCTCTCAATAGGAATTACATCCCCAAAACCTTCGAGTTTCGAGATGTGAAATATCTTGATCAATTTTTCAATGGATTCCTCTTGGACATCCGATCTCTCATCTACAATGGCGAACTCCTCCTTCATCTCCCGCTCAATGGACTCCGACCTAGGCTCCCATGTATGCATGGTACCCTCCATGGAACTTAGCCTACTCCCAAATTCTTCCAACTGTAACCTCATTTCCCCCACTACATGGCCAATGTCCTGTATAATTCGAGTAGAGCTCACAAGATATTCCCTGAATATGCAAAATTGGTTGAGAACATATGCGGATATCTTGGTACGGCTAATTGGTGCTCTAATTGGGGTCTCGTTATTGTTCTCTTCGACATGTATATCTGGGTTTGATAGGATCTTGTAGAAATCCTTCTCAAACCTTGGATCAAAGACTATGCAAAGGTCTTCCAACACCGTATCCTAGTCGATAGCTGTACGATCTGGCTGGGGAAGAATCATGAAGTTGTACATCAAAGAACCACCGTATAACTAAACGAAGTGATCATCTGAAGCCATAATGGTCACCATACCTACTTTCGCCAAACTTTCTACAGTGTACCGTGACCCTGAATGATCAAAATTTTCCACCACAAATAGAGAGGGAACTGGACGGCCCAAGTGTTGAGCTAGAAGTCCAACCATGCCTCCCATAGGAATCCTTCCACCTTTCTTGTTTCCCGTTGTAAGGCCTTAATCCATGAATGCCGAAACCATGTTCAGATAAAAATCTCCTCCGAAGTTATCCAAAAAACTTGGAAATCTGATCTAGGGCACTGTGAGATCTCCCCATGACAGAACACTCCCATGACTGAAAATTGCTGAACATATTGCAATGCAGGGTGGATAATAGTTGTGCTCTTTCAAAGATGCTTCCCCTCTGTGCCCAAAAAGGATTCTAAAAAAATTGCTTAATGAGAATGAATGGCCTTGTCGGTGAGTCCTTGGAATCTCCTTCCCGTACTTCCACATGAACGCTTGGGTAATGTCCCGATGCAACAATATGTACTCGGTGTCATCCAAGTGGAATCTGATGAGTTTCCTCCCCTCGTTGTCTTTCATTTGATCCAAAGTTACCGAGAATTTCAAATTCCATTGAATATATGTCTTTGAGTGCTTGTCCAAGAAACCCTCTAGGCCAATCCTACTAAGAAAGTACCTAACAGGCTCGAGCAGGCCTAAAGCTCCCAAAGTCTCCTTGCAAGCAAACGTTGTTTCCAAGATTGTACGCTTCGAGCCTCTTAGATACCTCCACCTTTGGGCCGCACTCCCAAAATTTTTGGTCAAACCCATGAATTCATCAATGATAACTGTGGGGTTAGGAAGAAGGGGAGTCGCCGACCCTCGTCTCCCAACCTTGGTCGGTTTCTTCCCCTTCTCACCCTGGGAAGTTTTTCCCTTTCCCGACATTTTTGTTTTTTGGAGCCATCCTATTCATGACAAGGAAAATGTGGTAATGCAAACATAACCAAAGGCATGCATTAAGATTCATTCAAAAAAACCATTCCTTCCTAAATAGCCATAACATTTCAAATCATGTTATCTTAACATAAAGGATATTCAATCAAGAACCATTCTTTCCAAACAATCAGCCCATGAATAATCATATCATCCCATCAAGAAGATCATGCAATCAAGAATCATCCTTCTTAAATCATTCCAATCAACAAAGATCATGTCATCAAAGCACAAGGATAATACACTCACCCCCACACTTAGTTTAGCACAAGATCATTCAAATAACCCAAATATTTCTCCAAAAACACTTCAACGTATTTTCAAGTACAAAGCTTCTTATCACATCACCATTATGCTAAATAAATCAAGTGAACATGGAGCTCAAAGGATTACCCGGAATTTCAAACCAAGAGATGAATCCACACAAGAAGAAGCAAAAATAATATTTTTTGAGAAAAATGTCTAAATTTTTTGAGATTCTACAAGGAGAAGTGAGAGTGAGTATTTGTGAGAAATTTCAATGAGCTAAATGAATCCTATAGGTGAGGTAATGTACTATGGATTGTTATTTTCAGCCAAGAATGTGATTCAAGAAGAGGTACAAATGAGATAAGATAAACAAAACAAAAGATGATAATAAATGTGTCAAATGCACTAGCTAACGCATGCATAATGGTGCACATAAAAAACAATGGTGTGACTCTCTTGTCTGAGGCTTTACATGTTGCGAGTGGTAGCGACTACAATTCTATGTACGCCCAAAGTAGCTATTTCAAAACCATTATTGAAGTTTTGGAACTTGATTATGTGACAATGTGTGTCCCAGATTTCAAATCTCAATGGGTAGATGTGAACAATGGGCAAGGAACTGAGGATATGAGATTCACACTTGCAGATCAGAGCCGGGTCGATTGGAGGGATAATCCGTTCATATCAGCATCACAAACTCACCAAGTGTTTTAAATCAAATATCCAATAGACCCTCAGTGGGAGGTTTTTTTCGAAGCGAAGAAAGCTTTCATTGAGAAGTATGAATGTGAAGATTTCATTGGATTTGGTCGACATAATCAAATTGGAATAGATGACATCAACATTTTACTTCAGGAAGATGATTTGAGTGTGCATGGATATCTCATACGTGGCGACCAAGATGAAAGAATCTGGGTTGATGGACAAGGGAAGGTCACAAAGACAAGGGGGAAGCATAAAAATAGCCGAAGGAAAAAAAACCATAGTGGATTTTGTGTTCTTGTTTACTTTAGTATTTTTTGTTCATTTTAAAAAACATGAAGGTGGGACGTACTTCCGACCTCGGAAATCCTTTGGCTGTGATGGTAATTTCAGTATATTGCCCGACATTTTTTTTTAATTTTAGTGTTATGCATTTATAATATGCTATATAAACACAATTATTGTAAATTAATGGAAGTATAACATAATTTAGAAGAAATAATATATGTTCATGATAGAATTTAGCAAACTTAAATCATGCATAACAAAAGAAGAAAAATGGTCCAAAGTAGTTGTCATATAGTTGGAAACTCAAACATGAGTTACTTCAAAACCAAAAAGTCACTTAGAATTGGAATTCCTAAGCACGGATTGTCACTCATATGAGCGTTGACTATGCTCAAACTTTCAAATGTGCTTCATTAGGCTAGAGATTTCCCAACGGACCCATTTGTAGCAGGCTTTGAAACCCTTCACAAAACTAGAATCGTATTCCTCCACAACCTCCTCTACATTAGACAAAACCGAAATACTCATTTAATCAATGTTTAAATTTACAAAATATAAATATAAAAATTGACAAACCTTTTTCGATTCTAGGCCTCTTGTTTGCCTCACTAGCATCACGAGGCCTATGATCCCACTTGTACTCAAACAACACCCACCTCTTCTTTGTAAAAATATACCTTATCAAAACACTTACATGGTTTTTCCTCTCTATGGAATGCAAAGCCTTCTATGCCCTTAAAAATCTCTGTGATTAAGTTCCCATATGGGAGACTTTTTATCACCCTCTTAGATGACACAACCCATAACATATGCCTAAAAATTGCAGCTTCCAGACTGATTTGCCTGCCCTTAATGGTGTAATAAAATAACATAAGGTTAACATATGTAGGTTCAGTGATGTGGACGTTGGTGGGTACAAAACTCCTAGCAATCATTTCGTATATGATCCGCTGGTGTATAGGGAGGGTAGTTAGGTAAAAAATCTCAGGTTTTCATAGGTTAGTCGAATTGTACTGAAAACATCTAACGCTACATGAAATTGGGTCAACAAAAGGGTAGTCACTTTGAAGAAGCCAACTATCCCTATAGTATACATCATGAACCTTTTATGTTTTGAGGAAACACATTTTCGAGTCCTTTATATGGATATTCTAAATGTCCGTCAATAATCCATGGACTTAGATCTATCTAGAATCCAGTAACCTTGGTCTTATAAAAACCCCCATAAACCTCATGTAAGTTGCAATAAAATTGGCGCACTTCAGCGAAATGTGATGGTTCATTCATAGTTAATAACTTAAGCACATGTTGCCCCTCAAATTCTTAGACTGGATCCACTAAACCAATATCATGATAAACATTTAAATCAATTATGTAACAATCCAATAATTTACCACTCTCACGTAGTACGTTGTACTAGATTGAGCAAGAGAGGAAACAAACCTTCGATTTTCGCAGTCGTTGGTTCTCCCTTGGGTTGCATTCATTGATTTATAATGTCCCCGATATCCCATTCCACCTTGTTTTGATGTTGACATAGTAGTCATCGCCGACGTTCACTTGTGCTCAAGATCTGTGAAGTGAGGAAATTATTTTCGATGCCGTAAGAGACAAAATCTAAAATTAGGGTTTGCAATTTGTGGTTTTTCAAAAATCACAGTCCTATTTTTATATATATCATGAATGAGTTCCGACTGAGGTACTGTATTAGGGCTAAACCTAAAATGGCAGAATCAATATTCCTAGTTCGAAACTGCTTAGGTAAAAAAAACCAATTAGGCATAAAAAAACCTGTGCAGGTTCGAAAAGTCCAGCTGATTTTGACACTACAACTTCCAAGTCCGAAACTAAAATTGGCCTGATGTAAATTTCAGTTTAAAAAAAAAACAAAATTGAAAGAAATACGATACATCAACGAATATGTTTCTCAATCGAATGAGCGTCGGTGTATCCATATTAAATTTTCCCTGACAAAATCTCCAAATTTGGAACTGTAAAATCTCCAAATTTATACTGCCCCCATATGTTCCTCATTCGGAACTTCTTCATCTGGTTTGGTAAAATTCGACACCTAATCTTCATCATTATTGTTTTTTACAAAAAATTAAGAAGAAACACCCACGATCGGTGGACACATTAATTTGACAAAATACTCACTACCATAAATCCTTATACACGCTGGTCTTGTTGATTTTAAAATTAAAAAAACATAGTTTAATTACAAATTACAAATTACAATGTAATGTTACTATCACAAAAGCAAAAAGATGCCTGGTGGCATCATGGAACACTGCAGAAAACTCTGGATCACTTTCCTCTGGAGCGGGTTCTTCCTCTGTATCATCTTCCGCCTCACTGTCTAAAAATTCTAGATCAAAGTTGGGTAACATCTCGTATGAATTTTGCATGGTGGGCCTCCACTAGATCCATTTTTTTATTTTCCTCTATAACATCAGCATGGATGCATTGCAAGTAGCGACTAACCATACTCTTCCAACCACGTCCACCACCTACAAAACAGATATATAAAATGAGATTGAATTTTGTGCAATATATAAAATGAAGCAAAAGTGCAAAAATCTTTAATTACAAAATATAGAATGTATGAGATCTAGATGACTAAGCCATGTCCATGTCACAATCCATTGCTCTTTTCGCCACAATTGTCATCGTGCCGAGGTTGGGGATTACCTTTTGACGCCACTTGTTGTCATCTCCAACTTCTAGGAACTTGTGCACGAACTAACTCCCATTGTAATATACTAGACGCAGTGGGAGATCTACAGGCTGGGAATCAAACTGCCTTAGCAATGCAGTTATAAGTCATCCATAGGGGAGATCCTTCTTCTTCGCGGCCGGGGCCTTCAGCATGTAGTTTACAATAGTGTAACTAGGTTTTCTATATTTAATGGGGATTATCTCTATGATGTAATAAAACAACATCAGGTTTTCTATTGTTGGCTCTCATGCGTGTCCACCCGACATGCCACTGATTCATTGTCTGTTACTCGACTGTCAACTTCCCCAAATTATAACGCTCTGCCTGACCCACCCTTGGCTCATTCCTATGGAATTACTTAAGGGTCATTTCTACAGGGTCCAATGGGGTTTCCTCTAAACCGTCAACCAACTTTGATGATAAAAAATCTCCAATGGACCATTAGGGGTATCGGGACGCGAATTCGAGGGGGTAGAGTAAGGGAAAGCTAAAACTAAATTTATAGAAAACTACATTTATGCATTTATTGAAGGTTAGGAGATGAAGAACACACAAGAAAAGAAAAAAGAATGCTCTCCCTTGAGAGAAATGCTCAAAATTTGAATCTTGCCCAGTATGAAATGGGGAGGATTGTTTTGGATTTATGGATAAGTGCTCTTTATTGATGGGAGAAGATATGGTAAGATTTAGTTCAAAGGATTTATAGATAAGTGCTCTCCTTGGTGCGACATTTGGAGAACATAGAAGTCCACCGGAAACACCAACTTACCTACTCTAACCATCACATTCTTCACTACTCCCCTAAGACTAGCTTGGGAATGGTCGTTCAATTGAATGATAACCCTAGTTACTCTAACTTTTCCGAAGTTGAGATCCTTATAGAGGTTATAGGTTATGATATTAATTGAGGCCCCTAGATCAATCATAGCATCTTTCACTAATTTACCGTTTAAGTTGTGAGGAATTGAAAACATGCCCGAATCGTCACACTTTTTCGGTACACTTATATGAGCTAGAGTGGCTAACCAATCTATTTTCAATTTACCTACCTTCTTTACCGGTTTAGGCCTTTCCTTCATGCATGCATTTTTCAAATATTTTACATGAAGAGGAATTTCTTCAATAACATCTAAGAGCGGGATACTTACCTCACAAAGCTTGAAGACTTCTCTAATTTTCTCCAAATGTGTGTCGGGAATAGCTAGTGCTTTAACAAGTAATTGGGGGGAGGGGGTTGTGCCTAAAAAACTACCTAACATTCAAGCAAAGAGATTAAAATTATGATTAACTAGTTTTGTGGTATTTGCGTAACATGATTGATTAATGACTTTGATCCTAGATTCTACCACATAAAATCATATAAACCTATTATTATGCCTATGGATGAGACTCTCTTGATTCATGTGTTTCCTACGGCATTTAGCATTTTTTAAACTTTTGTATGGTGGATTGCTATATTTAGGTCAGTTCACTACAAGAGATAACACCTATTACCTCAGTTCTGCAGGGCTTTTTACCTCGGTTTTCAGCCCTCTAAAAACCAAGGTAAATGTGGGTGTGGTAAAAAGTATATTTTACCTTATTTTTTTATGAAAAGAACCGAGGTAAATACTCATCACCCGAAAACATTGCTGACAATTGAGCTACGTTGGTCAGAATTCTTAGCATCCCGACTACCCCATGTCCGTGCGATGTCGTTGTCATCGATGTTGACTAGAAAATTTTCTACGTCGCTCTGGACCTTAACCAAAATTGCACGTATTTGTTACCAACGTTTCTCAATATGGTTTTTTTACCGGGGGTTTGAACCGTGGTTTATTTTATTTTTTACACTAGTTTCTTTTATGAAAAATAGAAGTAATTTATAATTTTACGAATCCTTGATTGAGTTGTGAGTGACATCGCATGGGAAAATTGTGTTCTTGACATGCCAGGGGGTGTGCGACGTCATATTATCCGATGTCACAGTGGTCATAATCAGTTGTATGATGACGTGGCATATAAATAAACAGGATGTCATTTTACATAACTGATGTCGCACATATGGATCTGAATATGGTTAATATTATGTTCAATTTATTCATGTGTGCAATGTCGCATCTTTCGTCGTGGTTCATGGTGTGATATCATCTTCAAATGTGCTGCCAAAGTCGCTCTATTCAGTGTCCCATGGATAACCCTTGTGAACTCTGAGCAATGTCGCTGATGTGTGATCGTATTAGCGAAAGGGTAATATATACTACACGACGTCGGTCGAACATTAAATTCATATTGATAGAAAAGAGGACCCGACATCAAACGCCCTTTCATAGTGCATGTTACTACATCAATCATGGAAACTACACCATCCATACACAAAGTAGGTTACCAAAATTCTCACAAAATGAACTTTACCATTGATACTCCATATCTAGCTAGAAATCTATATCAAGGTGTCCAAAAATACCTTGGAAAGTATCAATGGGCATTTAAGAGAATGATAATTTAACAAAAACAACCTAATCAAAGTAACTCATATGGAAGATGGGCTAAGTAAAGGCTTCAAATTCTTTACCATCATAAAGAAAGCCCAACTTTTGCGTACATCCCCCGAAAGCTTGATGGGGTATGTCGCTTTGCCCTCGGAAAAATACTACAACAACGAGTGCCCTCATAATTGATAAATAGGTTGTAGATAGTTGGGATATTATTGATTAGACTCAATAGGTTATAATAATAGATACTTTTTGAAGATCAAATTCATTCTACCTCACAAGCAAGACCAAGTCCTTCATAAAATGTATGTCATAGTAACCACTTTCCCACGTGCCCACTTGTTTATTATGCTATTCAAATGGACAAATTGTTCACAAACACATAGTCAAGGACCTTATAGAAAATATTTATTTCTTTATACAATTTTGAAGTTTATTGTAACCTTGATGGACTTCCACGTGCATCCTTTGTGCTTGGTAATCACGTGATCTGTCATCACCTTAGTAAATGCGAATTAAATAGTTTCCGGGGGGTGTTTGATGTAATGGATCGTACCAGAACACCGTGTCTGACGGAAGAATGAAGATGGCCACCATCCAATGTTTGCTACAAAAATTAAATCCTCGTTAACTCAATACAATCCCATAATCTTTAATAGAATCTAAACAAGACTACTGGTGTAAGTGAAGATGACTCACCGCTTGTAATAAGGTGCGATGTATATGGAGTTGTCCTTTTCCATCAACCACGAGCTCAAATAGGCCAAACGCTTCTCCATCACCACATGGTCATGTTGGATATTTAATGGGTAAAGCCCCTATCCAACCTTTGAATTTGGACATGGTTAGAGCCTATAAGTAAACATGGAAGAGCAATACACATTATTAATATCGATGATTCAAGTTAGGGTGATCCATTAATACTTACAAGCAATGTAGTTGCATCACGGGAGGCGGTACATTATTGAAATTGAAAAAGTCCTCCAAATCCTCCTTACGGATAATAGTATTTATCATGTACCCAAAAATACTCGTTTCTTCCATGAAAATTTTGTATAAACATGAGCGAGGGTGTGCCGTAACAATTTTGTAGATGTTCTTCAGGGAACCATCCTTCGAGGGATTGTATGGTGGTAGCTTCATTTTAGAAACACGAGTCTTTGTCGGTTTAGGATCCCCACATGGATTGGGTAATTTTGTTGGGCCACTAATCCTTGTCTCGTTATACATTAAAACAACCTTAAAATGTCCAAATGTCTCAAATCAATAGTAATGGTATATCAATTATCATGTTATACCTTCTTTGTAGGCTCGTTCTACAAAATATCCACCAAATGAAGGGGCTATTCCATAAACATTCTCAATGCCTCGTCCACCGTCCTTGCCTCAGTTTCTGGGACTAGAAGAACTACACCATATACGAGGGCCTTTGTGACATTACCATCACATTATCATTCGTGATGGTCATATGATGATACACTTGTATAGATCTGTACAATTTACCTTCCGCCAAGATGTGGCTCTCTCCATCAACACGTTCAGCAAGTAGTATGCACAAGCAGTTACCCTACACACAAAGCCTTGCTAATTTAAAATATACAATGAAATATGTTGCCATATAAATAGTGTAATAAATTTACTCAAACCTTCATGTTGCGTTTGGTGGCATCAAATAACTTTGTTCTTAGTCGATCAAAGGCAAGGGGTGTTAACAAAGTTGGAGATGGGGGTAGGGCCCCAGTATCACACTCCGGGTGGTCATGTGTTGAGGATGTCGGAGAAGCACTACAAGGGGAGAGTTGACGGTGTTGGTTTAGAACTTGTAATGATTCTCTCCAAGTCAAGTGGCATTATCGTCCCATCCAATTGTAGTGAGACATAAGCCACTAGTTGGCTTAATGTGGATTTCAAAGCATCAATTTCTCTTTGTTGACTATTGGAAGCAATATCAACCTTCGATGGTTGAGGTTTGCCAAAGATGTCCCTATGTGTAGAGAGCATGCCGACACCCTGTACCCAACATAGATGTTCTTTCCTATTTAGTGCAACCCCCGGTATGCCCTTCTTTCCATAATCTATGAACTCTCCGGACTCCTTTTTCGTTTTAAGTCCTCCTATAAAATTACCAATAATCAATCCCTTTTGCGTAAATTTTGATTTGAACATGCATTCATATCATATAAACTAAACCAAATGCTAAACTTACGATTTGTTTGGCAACCAACTCCACATATTTGGTATGGATCTTACCCGTCTTCTTCCCACACCCTTTGTATCCCTTAAGCCATTTCTCAAAATGGGGGACCTCATAAGGTATATGATATTCTGTAGTAGCCCTTGCTTCCTCTTTCGTCATTCCACGTTCCAATTCATCATAGACTCTTGGCTCGAACATTTCCTTCATGATTATTGTTGTTGCTAGTGCAAAACCTTCACGATTCATTGTATGGCGCATCTTGTTTCCTCTAGCAAGATCGCTTTTTCTAGCCCTTAGACCCTGTAAAATGATTAGACCGAAGGGTTAACTAAATTGGAAAGACAATTCCAATGTATCTCACCGATGTCACAATTTAGTTGGTAATGATGTTATACTGGTCGTCTGATCAGTCTGCGAAGTTGCAGACATTGTCGAACAAAATCAGTACTTGAACTTAGTTTATCAATGACGTTGCACTCTAATTGAATGCAGTGATATACAATCCAATTACCATAGTGCAACAGCGCATGTTCACCTAATATGCATAAATATTGCTTGTCCCTCCATAGTTTGGCCTTGTAAGTATCTTCAACACGAGGCCACCAATCGTACAAGAAGATATCTACCTTTGTCCTGGCAATCAAACTTATGTAACTAGCCTACCATTATCTTTTCTCGCCAATGGCAATCCTAATGTGAATGAATTTTGTAGGAAAAGTTTTTCCTTTCTCCACCATGTCAATCAATTTCTTGCAAATTGCCCTACCTCGATCTTGCCTATGTCATTTCGAGGTATTCAAATCCCTCCTTCTTTGGGTCGTTTCCTTTTATCATAATTAACAAGTACACCTAAAAAATTCCATTTTTAGGGGTTAACAATAACTCCTAAAAAATTACGTTCAAACCTTTCTAATGGACATTAAATAAAAACTTTGGTTTTCATGAGATTGATCTTCTCCACAAGAAAATGGTGGAATTGAATCATATAATTGTATCTCCATATGTAATCAGCTACAAGAAGTAGTTTCCTCATATTGTACATCATATACACATAGAAAAATTACATCTTTAAAGAAACCATAGCACCGTACACGTATATATAGTCCACAATGTAAAAGAAGGTAAATAAAAATTAAGGCACATAGAAATAATTAACATTCATTCAATAATACACACCAAGGGATATAGCAACATTGACATTACGATCATCATGATGAAAAGAGGGAAACTTACCACTATTTCTATCCATGGAATCACCTCCCATTATGGGCTCTTGCTTATCCTTAAGTACTTTCGTAATTTTTGAATATGTTGGAGGTGGATTTGGGTGTATTTGATTGTTGATTTTTTGGAGGGGAAAATAATTGATGATGAAGAAATTTGGGGACCTTGAAGGTGGAGGGCGCTATTTCGGGCAATAAATGTGATTTCAAAAAAAATTAAGGTTTTTTTACCAAGTATGGTACATAAATCTATTCTCCCTCCAGTACTGTGATGTCGCACATTTCATCCGAAATGTTGGCCCCTTGAAATTTAGGTCTACCTTTGGTTTAAAAATGACCCAATATGCCCGTTTCATATGAATGTCCGACGTCGCAGATATGTCTGTCTGACATAGGCATATGAGATAAACCTCATGATTTCGGTGAATCCAAATGTTCATTGGCTTGTCACGGGCCTATCCATGGATCTAATGGCCCATTCCCCTTGAATAATTGACGTCACCAACTATCCGACCTGCACTCGCTAAGCAAGAGGCATCGTGCGACTTCGTATTGTAGGTTTTTATTTTAGTTTTTAAATATTCCACGTGGACAAAAAAAATCAAATTTGCTTAGTTAAATAGTGTTTCCCATTTAAACCTATTAGTTTAAAATAGCAATAGTCATGCCAGGGTTTGAACATTGCCTTTTGAACGGTTATGATTGTTAAAGTCATTTACATTTCATACCGATGTAATTTGAGGCCAAAACCCATGATGATGTTGCAGTTACAAACTTCTTTCCTTATACAGGCACACATAGTTAACCTGAATAAGCGAGTTGTCAAGATGGATGACAGTTTGACAATAACTCATTCAGCTAAGCTTATTGAAGGTTGGTGAATGCGTTGGACGTTCTTGTTATAGCTAGATATGGTTTCAGCAAAATAAGGTTTCTTGTTTGAATTTAGTAATAGCCATCCACATTTGACTAGTGTAGGTTAGACATTGGCCGGTTCCAGTGTAAAGATTGCTCCAAGCCAGTAGAGTAGCTGATGTTCACCTAGGCCTATCAATGGTTTAGGGTTTCATAATATTCCGTTCTGATGCTAGTATGATTTAGGGAAAGACACAAAATGGCACGAACTGAGGTACTGTATCAGGGCTAAACATAAAACTGCAGAATCAATGTTCCTAGTTGATCATGAAGTGTTTTACTATAAACCCCATACCAATATCATTACACATGTGAGGGTTTTATTATTAACCATCCGAACGTTAGGATTGGCTATGCTTATTAATAGCCAATGTCATTCAATGACTTATTGAATCCATTTCTAGATTCTACTTTGTATTTTCATTATAGAAGGATGATTAGTCAACCATATTACCAAAGTTAAATTTTTGAGCCCAGCCCCATCATATGTCCAGATAACATCTCTACTTATGTAAGCAAGGCGATCATTTTCATGCCATAATTTGTCAAGCATCTTAGACAAGTACGTGTTTTACTAACACATGTTCGATTAGGAAGAATTTTGAGGCGGCCATTGGCATATTTAATATTTCTTGTTTTTGAAACTTTATGATTAATTGTAATCCAGAATAATCTTTCCATACTATTTAACGTTGGCCTAGCATTTGGGCTCACATATATTCATTTTGGGCTGAAAGCCCCATACACATGTATGGCATCACAAGCATGTCAGAATCGAATGATGTAATCTACATCCACTAATATCCTGGCCCATTTTGGAAAAACCACTGGGCTGGTTGTATTAATCGGCCCAGGTCTAGTGACGGCCGATGTCGCAGACATGTCGGTCATTGTCTGATCTTCTTAAATTAGTGACCGGCGTCTGGGAGGTCGTCGCCGTACCTCTGAAAGATACTATTTTTAAGCTCAATATGCTTACTAAATACAACTAGCCAGATAGTTTGGCAAGTCGGGGTCGTCCACAGAGAAAAGGGATATTCCTAAGGGTTCATGCATACAACGGTGAGTATAAACCTATATATATACATAGATATAAAAGCAAGTAAACAAGGAGGGTTTTGGTTGGTTGGTTTCCTAATTAATAAAAGTAAAAACAACAAAACTAGTGATGTCAAGTAACTATGCTAATCATGCAACAACCTAAGACAAAGAGTAAAAACTACAAAGACAAAGCCTTGGGGGCAATGGATTTCCACTTCCAAACCTCATATAGATCATAGAACCATTCACTCATCCTATCACATTTATTACCTACGGGGAATGTTTGCACTTGTGTTTCAAAGATCGACATTCATTTCTTCTTAGTTAGTAATTCACAAAGACAAACAACGACCATTTGCAAAC
>JAULKM010135645.1:0-18877 GCA_032355605.1 Rubia tinctorum
ACCAAGGTACTATAAGAAGATTTTAACCAAAAGGACATTTTCTAAATTATCCTCAGTACATGAATATGGACATTACCGCTTGGTTTGAAGGTGCTCTGGAAAATTAAGAATTGGATTGTTCCTGACGATTATACTGATTCCCATCATGCTTCCTACAAGAAAATTCTCCGTTATCTCGAATTGTCTCCCATGATCTCTCTTCCGTAGTTGGAGGAACCTGTGAAGTCGCGCCTCTTTCAATTTCTTTCCAAATAGGCTATTTTCGTCGCATTTGGGATCAGGGAAGAGGAGATAGACGTGTATGGCCTCTGATCACATAAGAAGTGAGTCAATCACTGAAGGGTTAGATCATCTCTTGGGATTTTTGTCAGATATCGCAGAAGCTGACAAATTCCCTAATTTCATAGACAAGATATGATTTGATTTATTCTGACAGATCTCCTTTGTAATAACGGCCAGAAAGAAGTAAACTTTCCTTCAGCCCTGGAGATTTCAATATTTGCAAAATAAACCCAGTAGAATAAAGCAAAATTAAGCAACTTTATTAAATTTGCACATCTGCCCTTTGTCAACCAAGTTTTAAAAATCCCCTTTTATAGGTTCTATATAGATAACAATTTAAAAAATTATAGGAATCCATATAGTAGCATATCTAGTAAGAAATGGGATACACCATTTACTTAACCATCGCAACACATGAACATACAAAAAATACATAAGGTAACAACCCTAAAAATGATAGTCTACAAATTGTAAGCCTCAGCCCTAATGAATTCATTTCTTATGTAATAGTTAAGTTTTAATTGAACCATAATTTTATTTCAATTTACCATAGTTTTATTTCAATTTATTTGATTATTGATGTGGTATTCTTGGTCAGGCTAGATTGCTGATATACACCATTTTGTCACTATGAACCTGCAAGAAAGATCTCTAAAGTGATTCTGGAAAAAAAAGCTCCAACGATCAAGTCAGTTCATTCCTCAAGAGAATTGGTATTTCTTGTTTAAGTGTCACCTACCTCAGTCAGTACTGCTGTTCTTGTATTTATAGCAGACAGTAGTCATTGCTATATATTGCTAGGATTTCAGATCGTGGGCTGCATCATGGTTATTATAAACTTGGTTTGTGGCTGAGTCCTGATCATGGTTCCGCCTTTCTCAATTCGTGACTTAGTCATTTTGGACATGATCCCGCTTCTCTCGGTTCATGGCTAAGTGTTCTTGGGCGTGACTCTATGTTTATTAGTTTGTAGCTAAAACTTGGGTTGGGCCCTAAGGCTAACAATTTGTAGTCAATGGGCTTATGGTATGCACCATAAACCCCCCTAGCCATGAAGACTACGAAACACGAAACGATGACTTTGTTTGTGGAATGTATGCAAACTGTTGTTTTGTAATTTTTTAAGCTGTAATAACATGTTCGTCATTACTGTAACTTATATTCTCTTCGCGAAGTATTGCTTGCTTCATGGCTATACTTGTGCTTCTGTTGGGATGTCTAGTTTTTGAATTTTGAATTTGATTCTTCACTTTAAGTGTCGTACTTCTGATAGACTTAGCTTTTGAGGGTTTGTTTCATTGAACCGACATTGTCTCCTTATTATTCGCTACGTTATTATGATTTTACTGACCTTCTGTTATATTTGCTTCCCTTATAGGTGCTTTGAATTTACTCCCTTAACTTTGTCATTGTTCAATGTATTACCCATCGATATACCGCCGCCTTCTCGTATTCCGCAAAAAGCAACTTACTTTTTGTCAGAATTCCATCATTATGTTTCTATCTGATTTAACTCCTCATCTTTGACGTTTCAGTACCTTAATTTAAATGCTTAGTTTTATTAACTACTGAAAACGTCTCAGTCCTTCATCTTCCCCTTTTCTCTTCTTATTGTTCTCGTGCATCATCGTTCTCAACCTTATTAAACCGTAAGTTCCTCTGTCTCCACTTCTCTTCCTCTTTCTTAAGCGATTTTCTCAATTTTGAGTATGTGCCTTTGTCTTTGTTTTGCGAATTTCTTTGCGTTTGTTTGATCGGGAGTTCTCCATAGCTTCTCCGGCGTGTCACATGCGTTTCTTTTTTCAATTTTTGTCAGAATATACCCTCTGTGTTTTGTGGCTCTAGTTAATACAATTTTTATTCTCAAATTTTTAGGAGTTGTTTTTGGCCAAATGTCTACCCCTAAACTTATTGATTCTCGCGTAGATGATGTATGGGTTGATGATGTTAGTTCCGAGGAGGATTCTGATCATTTCACCGGTTATTCTACCACTGCTAGCATTTTTTCAGATGAATACTTGGAAAACCTAAAATGTAATTTTCCTTTTATGTCTTCGTTTGACCTCAAGGCTCCCCTTGCTTCTGAAACTGTTCACACTTCTCCTGTTGGATATGTATCTTGTTATTTAGGCTATCCAAAATTTGATTTAGCTTATATTTTGTCCCAGCACATCATAAATTTATTTTTACATTATCGAATTGCATTGTCTCAGTTTCATCCTAAAGGTATTGCAATCATTGTGGTTTCTACCATGTATGTACCCAAGCCAATGTCCCTTTTTCAGTTGACTTATTTCGCAACCTATATCGGCTTCTTAAGGTGAAAAATTCATCTAAAGAATTTACTTTTTACCCTGCCATTCCCACTATTGAGTTAGTCAGTGGGTTTCCAAGTAACTACGGTTTAAGGCACAAACATTTTTTATGTGAAATTAGACCTTGAGTGCAAACAGAATCTTCTGACTTGGAACTATAATGTTCCTAAGTCTAAGCTTCTCAAGCCAGTGGTTTGTCTCATCGCAAATTCTGAGGTTGTCTTAAAACTCAGTGAACACTCGATAAGTTTTTGCTATGCTGAATCTGAGAGCGAAGGTGTTTGTTGTAATCTTATGGTTTTCCTATGTCATACGTGTTATTTTAACCTCTTATTTTTCTTATTTCTCAATTATGTTTGGGTGCTCACATAACTTCTATTGTATGTTGAATCGCAGATATGGATCTAGTTGGGCATCTCGTCAACAAGCCATTCATTTTTGATGATTAATAATACGAGAATGAAAATTCCTTGGTCCAACCACATGAGCCTATTGCTGACAACATTTCTCAGGAGAATCTCGCTCAAGTAAATTCTCAGTTAACATCGAGGAAATGGAAGACATCTGAAGGGGAAAGGGTGTCCACAAAAGATTCTGCCGCGGCTAAAGAAAAGAAAAGGAAGAAACAAAGTGGTGATTTGTAACTTGCCTTAGAGCCTTCTGAGAAGAAAGGTTGAAGTAGCCACTCCCGTTGAAGCCTCTCCATGAAGTAATAACTTGTTGACAGAGGGAACCATTCCTGACACTTTTTCTAAGCTCTCTCTTCATGAATCAATAGTTGTGGTATGGTCCTTATAGCTCTAAAATGATTTTCGTTTTGTTCAAGTATTCTGTTATTGCGATGCCTGACTGTTAATGTTTATTTGTGTCTTTTTCTGGTTGATATCATAAGATCAGTAAGAGTCTTCAGCTTGTTGGTGAGCGGGTTGCCAAATTTTCCCAGGAAGATGGTTCGTTGATGGATAAGTACAAAGCTAGTGAGAAGAAGCGCGAGGCTATAAAGGTGTCACTTGAAGCTTCTGAGAAGCGTTCACAAGAAGGTGAAGAAGAAGCCAGTAGGATCCGTTCTGAGCTGGAAAAGATACGGACTAAATGTCCTACTTTGCCTAACTACCCCCAAGTCATTGCTGATAGGCTTTTAAAAACAAAGTCCTCCTTCAACCTTTTCGAGGAGATTTCTAGTTTTTCTCACATCATTGGTTAGTGCGAGGCTTTGGTGGAGTTTCGGAAGGCAATCCTGGCTTTAAGGAAAAAGGGATTGCCTTCATTAGCTAAGGGTGAAACGGTATTGGAGCAGTAGACGACTCCACTTAATGCTGAATTTGTGATTTTTTTTCTGATGGTGGGCATCCTTATACCTTTTATCGCATCTTTCCGGTCTTCGCTTACTGCCTTCTATTTTTGAGCTGCAAAAGTGTGAAGTAGATTACTTCACGAGCCTTCCATTTACTTCTCCTAATATTGAGCCTTCTTCTAACCCAGAGGTCAATGCGAACACAGAGGGTTTTGATCAAGATGTAAACAAGGAGGATTATGCCCTTGTTGTCCAGGATGTGTCTGCTTCTCTTGCTAATGTTAGTTGATCTCAGAATTATGGCTAAATTTGAGACCAATTTTATCAGTAATATATAATGGTACTTTGACAAATTGTTGCAGTACATGTACTTTTTTAGTTTTATTTTGGTATATTACTTCTAATTTTGTACTTTTTCCTCATATTTGTTCATATGAAGGGTTTTAATATTTTGGTCAATCATAAGTTTTTAAAGCTTCCTAAATTTGTATCCACTAATTCTTGTTGCCTCATTAAGCTAGTTGAAGCTACTAAATCCCTATCTAAGGAATATGTTGAGCTGCGTTTTCTGATCGATTTACTAATCTTGGGAATTATGCTTTGGAGTCCATTCCATTATGTCTTGGATGGCGTGTCCTTGCTTCTTAGTCATCTCCATGCCGTTCTATGAGTTTTCCTTGCTGTAAATTTGTACCTGGCGACTATAATATCGAATCTCTTGACAAGGATATTGTTCGGAGCTTAGTTGATCTCAAATTCATTGGTGTTCACATACACTAACTCAATCTTCCCATTCACGTTCATGAATATGCACCGTTTTTGGGCGTTCATCTCAAGTATATGCTACTTAGCATGAACAATTTGGTGTTGGGATGGAAGAAGATCATAAATGAGTTGCAAGATCATATTCATGAGTTAAAAGGATTTTGTGCTCAACAGAATGATCTTATTCAGCGACAGCAGCTGAGCTTGGTTAAAATGCTTGGTCAACAAGAAGAGGTAAAGAATTTTGCCGCAAGTAAAGAACTTGAAGCTCATCAAAAGACCAGAATAATAGATAAAGAGTGTTCTCGGATTGACCAATTAATGGATCATGTGAAAAAGAAACAAGATGAATGTGACCACCTTTCTGTGTGTTCTGTAGGGTGGCAAAGCAGGTTTGATGAATAGTTCGCTGCAAATACTCATTTTCGTAGTGAGAATGATTACCTTCGTGATGAGTGTGACCGTCTTGACTTGTGCGTGCACCAGCTTGATAAGCATGTGTTGAGTACAAAGATAAACTGAAGTCCATTTCCACAGAGCCTCATGGTTCCACTACTCATGGGGATTTAACTATGAATATTAGTGGTCATATGATTAATCCATCTGAATCCATTTGGTCGCATATTCGTTTGCTAGAGGAAGAGGTACGTAACCTGGAGGTATTGAATAAGAGTTATCAAGATACCATGGATGTTGTAAGTATTCAACTTGATCGCATAGAGTTTGGTTCTATAACTGATTATAAAGTGTACTATGCGAAGCATCTTGATCGTATGAAGCTGCTTACTTGCATATGAAGTGGAGTTATGATCATATTTTAGCTGAGGAAGAATATCAGGCCAAGAATCCCACTACTCTGGTGGTTCTTCTTCAGCTGAGCCATCACTTGCATCAAGGCATAGATAAATTATTTTTCTTCTTTGTAATAATTTACTTCTGATAAACATTCAAAGTGACATGTTCTTCTAATTTGTGTTATCTTATGTTTGTTGATGAAAATTGCTAAGTGTCGTATTTATTGAATAATGATATCATCATGTTCTTGTTTACTTGAGTTAGTAACGAAGATTGATTGTCATCAATCTGAAAGTTAGTGTGAAGTTGCAAGATCTATTGCTTTTGAGCTCTAGGCTAAGAAAGCTTAACTTATGCGTCTTTAAAAGTTCTATCACTTTCTTTTGTAGTAGTTTTCGTAGGAGCATTTCCTCTTTATGATTATGTTTGCAAGATCTATAGCTTGCGATGTTGGGGTTGTAAACCATATTGTGCAAAGCCACAAGATCTATTGCTTTCTTTTGTAGCTACTTTTGTAGGCACATGGGCCTTTTTACAAGATCTATAGCTTGAAAAATTAAGATTGTAAAATTTTATTGTGCGAAGCCACAAGATATATTGCTAGATTTTGTCGCTGTTTGTGTAGGTTGGTGGACCTTTTTTCAAGATCTATATCTTACTAAATTGATTTGGTGACTTCTATTATGCGAAACTGCGAGATTTATTGCTTGCTTTTGTCACGATTTTGGAAATTTACTTGTTCCCGATTACAAGAAATGATATTTTATTTTCTTTGGGATGTGCCATAGTTGGCTACTTTTTGTTGATGTTACTCAGGATTTTGCATAGAATATAAGTAAAGACTACTGTGGGTAGTTTGCCCCAAAAGACGCTTTCTGATATTTATAATCTACGGTCGCGATGATATCGCAATGAAAACTAAACAATGATGCAAAAAGGGAAAATGTCGCCAATGATGATATCATGGATCCTATACAGCTGGACTTTTCCTGTCTCCTACTAAGGATCTAAACATAGAACTTTCTTAGGTTGATCACATGACAAGTGTTCGGGAAGCTACTGCCATCCCATATTTCTAGCTCGTATTAGTTAGATTGGTGTGCTTTTACTACCTTGTACATGCCTTCTCACTCTGGGCTTAGTTTTCTTTTTCTTCTGCCAGACTTGCCTCATTCTTCCACAGCACGAGATCGCTAATTTGAAATTGTATTTTCTTGACTTTTTCATTATATGCTCTTGACATCTTCTCTTTGTACTTTGCCTCTGTGATCGTTGCTTTTTTTATTTTCTCCTCAAGTTCATCCAAATCCTATCTCATCATTTCAGTATCATCGCCTTCATTTTATTTTTCCACTCGAAGGCTTGAGTGACTGATTTCAACTAGTATTACTGCCTCGTGAGCGTAAACTAGGTTGTATGGCGTTTCTCCAGTTGATTCTCGCATAATTTTTCTATATGAATATAGTGTGTTGGGTATCTCATCTACCCAACCAATTCACTTCCCCTCCAATCTTTTGAATTCCTTAGACTGTCATTCTGTTATTTACCTCAACTTGGTAATTAGCCTGGG
The DNA here is from genome assembly GCA_032355605.1 of Rubia tinctorum. Taxonomy (NCBI): domain Eukaryota; kingdom Viridiplantae; phylum Streptophyta; class Magnoliopsida; order Gentianales; family Rubiaceae; genus Rubia; species Rubia tinctorum. Next base: position 7,022 of record JAULKM010135645.1, read on the forward strand.
GATGAGCTACATACGTGAATTTCAGCACTATTCAGTAAAGATCCCACTTGTGAATTACGTAACATTATTTGTGACAATGGTTTATGGCACCTTGAAGCTACAAACTATGTTCTGCCCAACAAACTTTCTTGTCACTTCTGCTGTCTAATTGTTTTGCTTCTACTCACTCTGTGAAGTAATCAATTGCTACGATTAATTTTTTTTTGCATTACCAGCTCCTTTGGGGAAGGTCCAACTAAGTCTATTCCCATTTTTCAAATGGCTAGGTTCTATTTATCTATGTTAAAGTGGCCTGAGGCTTATGCGATATTGGAGCGTTAATTTGGAAGCTTTTACACTTTAGCACGAAGTCAAGCGTATCTTTGAACATGGTTGTCCAATAGTACCTTGCTCGAATTATCTTCTTCGTGATTGTTCGAGATCCCTGATACGTTCCGCATAATCCTTCATGAACTTCATTCATGATTTCACTTGCTTGCAATGGTCCCACATACTTTATCCACAGAGAGAAGAAATATTTTTTGTATAAGATCCCCCTTGTAAACATAGCTGTGAGATCAAAATTCCAACTTTCTGGCCTATATCTTGTCCGCTTGCAATTTTTCCATCACGAAGTAATCTTTCAACGGTGTCATCCAGTCTGTTTATTCTGTCTAGACCATTGACACAGTTTTTATGACTGTACTTCTGACTGGTATGACTTCTACTCTCATATCTTTCTGCCCCATCAACGAATCAAATCTAGTTGTCGCCAATTTACTTAAGGCGCCTGCCTTGGTATTTTCACTTCTCAGTACGTGTTGAATGTCAAAGTATTCAAGCTGACCAATGAGCTAGCAAAATTTTCTTAAATACTTTTTCGACTGCTCTTCTTGCACCTCGTAATCTCCTCGCACTTGCTTGACTACTATATGTGAATTGCTACAACACTCAATGCTTTTAACCTTTATCTTGATTGTAAGGTCTAACTCCCATATTAGTGCTTCATATTTAGCTTCGTTGTTGGTGAGTGGGAAGTCAAACGGAGCGAATATTTGTACTCTCCCTCGTCTGGATTTTCCTGTAGCAATTATGCACCATAGCCTTCTTTGCTAGATGCTCTATTAATGAACACTTTCCATGCGGTGTCTGTCTACTTGGATTTCCCTTTGTCAATTCAAATATTTTCTTGTGTACTTTCCTCTTCTGCATCTACGCTTGTCATTTCCGCGATTAAATCTGCTAAGGTTTGCACCTTTAATGCGTTCGGGGTTGAAAATGGATCTCATACTGACCTAATTCAAGAGCCCATTTGGTCATTCTGCTGGATGATTTCAGCTTGCTTAAAATATTCTTGATTGGGTAGTCAGTATACACGATGATGCTATGGCTTTGAAAATAGGTTCGAAATCTCCTTGCTGAGTATATAAATAAGAGAGTTAAACTTTCAATTGGCAAGTACGCCCACTCTGCACTCTGCACTCTGCACTCTGCAGTATTCTAGTGATGTTGTATACTGCCACTTGTCTTTGTCCTTCTTGACACACCAAAACCAAACTTACTACTTTTCTTGAAATGGCCTAGTACAAATATAGGATTTGTCCAGGGATTGGTGACTTAAGCGTTTGCAACGTTTGTAGCTGTTCCTTTAATGACTCATATGCTTTCTGATTTTCCTTATTCCAACTGAACTTCTTGTCATTTTAAGGATTTCGAAGAGTGTGAAATGTTTTTCAGCAGCCTTCGAAATGAATCCGCTAAGTGATACTAGTGATCCCATCAATACCTGCACTTCCTTGACTGTTCATAGTTGTGGAAGATCAACTATTGCTTGTATCTTTTTTGGGTTAGACCCAATCCCTTTGGAGGATAAGTTATACCCCAAGATATTTCTTGCGCCTACTCCAATTATGCATTTCTTGGGGTTGGTATTCATACCAATCACACTTAGCGTATCCAAGGTCTCTTTCAAGTCTTGCGCAAAGTGGCATGCCCTTTTGCTTTTAATAGCCATGCCATCAACATATGCTTCAAAATTTTGTCCTATTTTATTATGAAATGCAATGTCGACTACTCTCTAGTATGTTGCTCCGACATTCTTTAGGCCAAACAACATCTTCATGTAGCAAAACACTCCAAAGCTTGTTATGAAAGCTGTCTTTTCCGCATCTTCTGGGTTCATCAGTATTTGATGGTATCCTTTATATGCATCCAAGAATGCTAGGACTTCATATCCTGATATTGCTTCCACCAACTGGTCAATTTTGGGCAAAGGATGGCAATCTTTTGGGCATGCTTTATTTAGATCAATATAGCCAATACACTTTCTCCATCATGCGTCCGCCTTTTTACCGTCATTGGATTTGCTAACAACTTAGGTTAGATTAATTCCTTCAAAATACTGGAATGAAGCAATGCTCTAACTTTCTCTTCGATCGCTTTTTTTCTTTCACTAGCAAAGTTTCGCTGCTTTTGCTTGACTGGTTTGATCAAATCATTATTATTCAGAGAATGGGTAGCAATTTCTAGATTGATTTCTCCCGTGTTTTGCACGGTCCATGTCAGTGTATCTTTGTGACTCCGCAGGATTTCCATCATCTTTTCTTTCACCTCGGTTGGAAGATATTTTCATATCTTGATGCACTTTGAAGTGTCTTTGTTAATTAAAATGACAAATTCACTTTCTTTTCTGAGATCCACTTGAGGTTCCGATTGCTTGAGTAAGACATTGTCCGAGATGGTGTTGACCATTTTTGTTTGTTCGGCATTTCTTCTTACTTTCATTGCGATAACTATGCACTGCCTAGCTATTAATGATTTCCCCTTATCGCTGCGATTCCTGCTGGAGTTGGGAACTTCATCACCTAAGTGATATGGAACCATATTGCCTTTATTGCATTCATCCAAGGCCTATCAATGATGGCGTTAAATAGACTTTGATCATCCATGAGAACAAATTCGCACATGATGGTGCAATTTGACATTTTCACCTATGGAAACACACAATTGTATGTTACCCAAAGACGTCTCCTCTTGTCCTGTAAAACCTACGAGAGAGGACGTAGACTTCTATAAATCAGTTTGTTTGAATTTCAATTTATCAAAGCAATCAACAAATAGGATTTCAACTGCACTCTCGTCATCCACCAATACCCTACGAACTGTGACGCTTCCAGTCTTAACGATAATGCTCATCAGGTCATTATGAGGCAAAGCGTTGGGAACCACATCTTCTTCGCTAAATGTTATTGTTTTTATACGGTTCTTTACTCAACGAAGAAACGCGGAGCCTCTTGTGTTTGACCTTGAACAACATACAATGGTTGTAGATAGCCCACGTTTTCACTGCACTCTAAAGTAGCAGAACTTTGGGGAAAATCCAACTTTGGTAAGGCATTTAAAATTAATATTATTTTATGTTAATTTCTTAAATATAAATATTTCTAATCAATATTTTTTTGGTGACTTAGTATATCTCGAGGGACATTGTACCACTCATGCCGAATGATAAGACCCCGTTGTGCTGAGGTGCTATAGGATAGAGTGGCACATGAACTAATCAGGGGGTGGGAAGATCAAAACCCTATCCCCAAAGGGTTTTGGCAAGTTCCTTTTCAAAAACCGCCTACGCATTGGGGACACCTTGTGTTTAGAGGTTGTAGAAGTCGGGAGGCCGATTGTCTTCAAGGTCATCGTAATGTGAGCTGATTGAGTTGTAATTTCTGTTCTATTGGAACTAAAACAATTCTTAATCGAATTTATGTAGTAATTGTAAGGAAATTTTCACGACTGCTATTTATCTAATAATTTAACTACCTTATTTGAAAAATATATAATTGACAGTGTGTACGATTTAATCTGTGCATGCATGAGTTTAAAAACCATTTTCAACTGTACCATTCAACAACATTTTCTACAATTGTTTATAAAACCATTAAACAAATACTTTTGTAGAGAGAAATCAATCATTTTCAAACAGTTATAACCTATAAAATTTAAGCGAGGTAAAACAAAATAAAAACATCAATAAAGCAGAAAAGACATGAGAACTTACTGTGTAACCATGTGAAGAGAGCGGTTTGGTATGAGTGATGTGGAGTGAATGTGGGTGATGAGACATTGGGAGGAGAGAGAGAGACGCAAAAATGAGGAAAAGATTACGACCATGGATTTCTTTTTTCCTTGTTTTCTACCACAATTATATTCTTTACTTGTTGGTTGTTGTGGTTTGCCCTCTTATTCCACCATTTTCAATCGTAACATAACAAAACTATTTTTTTAAATATTAAAATAATACTTCCTCTTTTTTTTCAAAGTAAATCTTTTTCAAGTTTAACCTTTAAAAGATCTATCATTTACATAACTACGACGTCGGTCATCCATCACATTACATGTTAGTGAAAATGACTTATAATGCCATTTCGGCAGGCCTTCTCAAACAACATATGCGACGTCGAACAATATTCGGTAGGACTATTTACTTCAATTCTTTAACATTTTACTTTGATTAATATAATAACCGGGGTAAAAAATATATTATTTACCTCGGTTATTTTTTAATTGAGGTAAAAAATATTATTTACTTTGAAAATAAAAATAACTGAGGTTTTTTTTACTTTGGTTAGTTGACCTAAACCAAAAAACTGTGGTAAAAGTGGCAAAGTAATAGGTCATTTTTCTTGTAGTGCATTATTCTCTTCACTTATTAATCTCAAAATCATATTCATATAGATAGTTTTATATGGCTACTGCTTTATTTTATAACACGTTATCTGCAAGATACTCTAAGCTGAGTGTTGTTTAATCTTTATTTTTATGAATAAGTTTTTAAATTTGCACCGAGATCTGAAAAATTGAGGAGTTCTCATTTGGTAAGTACAATGAGATTTATTTTGAATATTTTTATTATTAATATGGATAATTCTGCAAAACTAAATTTAACCACTTTTAATGTCATAAAAATTTTATTACTTATATTGAGGTAGTGGATTCTTGGAGATGCCATCAAGAAAAGAGGGTAGTAAAACCACAAGACCAGTGCCACTGGTCCTGCTCCATTTCCTGAAGTAAATGTGTATGTAGTAATTTTTAAAAGTACCTACTGCCCCAAAGGAGAGGGAGAGCAAATTTTGACTGTGCTTTTTCAAAAGTCCCTACTCTTCACCATAGGAGGAAGAGTAATTTTGAGAATGATGTCCTTCAAAAGGCCATATTCTCCCCTAGAAAAGGGAGAATAAAAATCATGAAACAGTGGCCTTTTAGAAGCCCTACTCCCCCCTAGAAGAGGGAACAAATAAATAAAAATGACAATGGTAATGATGGATAATGAATACCATTGTGACATAAAGGGTCATTGGACGCGTACCTGAAGTACACCAAAAAATCTAGTCGATCTCTATTCTGAATTAGAAAATAATAAATATAAAGTATAATGGCCATTTTCATTGATGAAGATACTAATTGTGACCTTGAAAATAACAACACTAAGGAGCGGAGCAGCGGCGGTGACGGTGAGGTGGAGCAGCGACGACGACGGTGAGGTGGAGCAGTGACGGTTAAGGAGTTTGTCACTAGGGTCGATTCTGATTGGCTAAAGATCACCTTTGTTCCTGTTTAAAGGTCAAAATTTGTGTTTGTTAGCAAGATTGAAGTTAGTTCCACCCTGAAAGATTTGATCTTGTATGCACTCATCTGGTGTGTTCTTCAAAAAAAAGAGAGGATCGAGTGTCTATTAAATAGAAGTTTTGGAACTATGTATAGAGTAAATGTTGGATGGCCGAAAGTGACCCTTTTTAATGATTCTCTGTGGAGAACTTGGATCCCGATGAAGATTATTTGAAATCCGAAGCACTTGAAGTGCATTTTCATGGTAGAATTCAGTATCAGGATGGGGAAGTGAGTCGGGAAGTTGGGCCGGATAATGTGTACAATTCGGGGAGAGTGATCAAGATTCAAGAGCTCGAGTGATTCGATCCCCACCTCAAATATCACGTGGATTTTTCCAATCCTCGGGGATCTAATGATCAGTATTTAGTTAGGTTACATTTTTTTGTTACATTGCTAGTATCCGTTCATACTTGCTTTGCTTCAACGTGTATGTGAATAAGAATCTAGCGTGTGGAAACCTGGATTTATCTTACATTACGAATATAGCCCTAGCTTCCCATTTTCTAGTTGATTTTGTAATCCGGTGGTGGCAGGGGCGGCGGCGGCTGAGCAGTGGTAGCATTTTCAAATAGGCCTAGAGGCAGTGGCGGAGCAAGGGGTAGTTTTGACAAAAAAAATATAGTTTTAAACCCAGGGGTATTTGTGTTTTTTCATATATGGTCAACACCTAAATTCGTTTAGTCAACACCCGAATAATCTAGGAAATACTGGCACAATTATTAAAAACTTTAGGGTTAGATTTGCACTTTCAAAAAATTATAGGGATAGTTTTAAATTTTCCCTATGATAAATTGTCATGATTCGTCAAGATTTTTTATAAGAAATTTTTTTAATTTATTTTGTGCTACGGTCTCTCTCTCTCTCTCTCTCTTGCAGTGATCTATTGAACTGAACATTGCAGAAATTATTGAATTTCCAATATTTTGAATAGTTTACACTCACGTAAAATTTTGGATTGCTCCATTATTCATTTCTATTATTCTAATTATATACTTCTAAAGATGTCAACATTGTTGTCAATGATCAACGTTTGGTGCTCTAACTAGTGTGAGGATTTCCAAGTGAATTTGATACGACTGCTTCATCATTCACCAAATGATGCTATCATTTGAAACTTATTGTAGTATGCTCAAACTAGAGCAACACCGCCAAGACACTCGTGAAGAACCGATGGTGGCACTGGTGGTGCCGTCGTCGCTAGTCCTTGATGCCACCCTAGACTCTTCGTTTGATCAGCCGTATATCAGCCCCCCTGGCTTCATACAGCTCCACGCATATCGCGGCTCATTGGCTGCCATCAGCAGCCTGGCTCTATCCCTCACTGGACTCTGTAACTACTTTGGATATTGAAATGGGGCCCTCAACTGGCACCTTAGCTCATTACACTGGGTTGGGAGCCCTCCTTGCAGCCTTGGTACCCTTCTCCGCCTTGTGGACTGCCAGTGAGATGCCCCGGCCCGACACGTTTTCCATCTAAGGCGCGCAACTATGACCAAGAATAGGCGCATCTTACCGATATGGAGGCACCTCAGGCAGCGGACCTTGGTTATGCTTTCCAGGCTTTAGCCATCCAACCCGGTGGTAACCCGCAATGGTAAATGACACTGGTGCATTGTCCCACCTCACCTCTGGTGTTGGTACTATGGTTTCTCCTTTATATACGAGCAATATTCATTATATTCTTGTTGGTAATTAAAATAGTATTCTATTTTATGGTTCTGGTATGTCCAGAAGAACAACCCCATGTCGTACCCTAAATCTTACCGACATCCTACATACTTCACACATTGTCAAAAATCTTATCTATGTTCGTCAGTTAACAAAAGGCAATAATGTGACAGTTGAGTTTGACCCTTTTGGTTTCTCTCAGAATAAATTCATAATGGGAAGACTATTTTGAGGAGCAATAGTGTAAACGAGTTGTATTTCATGTCTCCCACTCCACCGTCCAGTTCAGTCACCACGCATGCTCAATCTTTTGTCACTTTTTCCTCGGATAATTGGCACTCTCGCCTTAGACTCCCCGGTGCTCCTGTCTTCAACCATCTCCAGTATCAGTCACACGTTTGTTTTAGTAAAGAGCCTAACTTCATTTTATGTAATTCTTGTCAAATTAGTACACATAAAAGACTATAGTTTTTTTACACCACCTCTACTACTGTAGGTCCTATTGATATTATTCATAGTGATTTTTGGACGTCATGAACAGTATCTTCAAACCATGAACGGTACCTTCAAACCTTAAGCTCTCATCTCAGTCGCATCCACCACCATTTCCCCACTTCCCAAATCACCTCGCCCAGCCCTGCAGGACCCTAACTGGAATATTGCCATGCGGGACTAATTCCGCGCATAAAAGGAAAATCATACATAGGACTTGGTACCTCAGTCTTCTAATGCCCATGTCATTCGTTCAATGTGGTTATATCATCACAAGTTTCATTCCTATGGCTCTCTGCAATAGTATAAGGCTAGGCTAGTGGTTAATGGGAAAACCCAACAGGTTGGAATTCACTGCGATGAAACATTAAGTCATATGGTTAAGTCATCCACCATTTGCACTATGCTGAGCTTGGTGGTATAGCTTGATGTAAAGAATGTTTTTCTCCATGACGACAAGCATGAAATAGTATAGTGGCATTAGCTGCCTGGGTTTGTTAATCCCGAGGTGCCTCAGCATGTCTACCGCCTTTGAAAGTCTTTATATGGCCTCAAGCAAGCACTCCGGGCATGGTTTCAGATATTTGCTATTTTTGTCCTATCTCGTGGCTTCAAATGCAGTGTTTGCAAAAATTCATTATTAATCATGAGCCGTGGTGGCAACACGGAATATTTGCTCCTCTACGTTGATGATATTGTCCGCACAGCTTTGAGCATGACACTTCTCTGCAACATCATCTCCAAACTATCCTAGGAATTTTCCATGACCGACCTTTGTGCTCTATCATTTTTTGGGTATCTCAGTTGCTCGCTCCTCAGATAGCTTATTCTTATCACACCAGCAGTATGTCTGGGACATTCAAGGTCAGGCATCCATATCATCTTACAATCCGTCGATGATGCATGTTGATACTGGTGCAAAGTTCAGCACCACCATCGGTCCTTTGATCGATGATCCTAGCCTGTACATGAGTCTGGCTAGAGCTCTTCAGTACCTCAACATCACCTATCCAAACATCTCATATACGGTACAACATGTTTTCTAATATATACATCCGCCACAGAAACTCATATTCAATTGATTAAACGCATTTTGAGGTATGTCCAAGGTACACTTAATTTTGGACTTCATTTAGTCAAGTATCAGTCCCACACGATCACTGCTTATTTTTATGCGGACTGGGCCAATTGTCCAGACTGTCGCCCGACTTCTGGGTATTGTGACTTTCTTGGTGACAACCTAGTTTCTTGTTCCTGAAATGTCAGGCGACTATCTCTTGATCTAGCGAAAAATTCGAACACAGAGGTGTTGCGAATGCAGTTGTTGAAACGAGTTGGCTACGTAATCTTCTTCTTGAGTTGCATCTTCCCGTCAGACGTGCCACACTTTTCTATTGTGACAACATCTCTGTTGTGTACCTGTCCAGCAATTCATTGCGACATTAACGGACCAACCATGTTGAGCTTGATGTTCATTTCGACTATGAGAAGGTTTATTTTGGTTATGTGTGTGCGCTTCATGTTCCCTTAGAGTACCTGTATACTGATATCTTTACTAAGGGACTCCTACGTCACCTTTTTCTTCAATTTCGATCCAGTCTGAGCATTTATCCTCCTCCCGCTTCGACTGGGGTGTATTAGTTAGTAAATATGTAATATTTACTTACCTAGATTAGAACAATTTTAGATATGATATTACTCTCTTGTACACTCTATTTATACTGAATAATAATCAATCACACGGTAAGGGGTTATACAATCTTACAAAAACATTAAGAAAACTATGAATTCCTAAGTTTACTAGTTTGGCGAAAATCCAAAAATTACTATGCGCTATTATCGAATAACGTAATCAATTGGGGACACCGAGAATATTACCTGAATAAGGTATATACCGTATACGTGAAGAAGAGTGTTGATATAGAGGTGATTTCCCCGCGGAGAGGGGGCAGAGGAAGAGATGCCGAGAGATCAGTAGGTATGAACACAAAACAATGATGTCGGACAACCGATGTCGGAATCTCCCCCAGCTCTTGGCCATGAGGTTTTTGAAAGCATGCTCAATCTCAGAGTCTTTTGCCACATGTATGTGAGCCATGTTCTAGCATGAGCGCAGTTCCGGCGGCTGAGCGTGGCAATTCAGTGGCGGAGTTGTAACTATTAGAATTGAGGGAATGGCTTTGGATTAGGGTTTTAGAAAATTACATATACTCTCGTCCCGCCAGTTTTGGCCTATTTGTTTTTTCTAAGTTAAACTTGGGAAAAAATTGAGACTAAATATAAATTAATATATTTATAATACAAATATTATTTGAGATATTGTTAAGCTCATCTTAACAGTTATTTTCTAAATATCAATTTTTTTATGCAAAAATTATTTTATATAGTTAGAGATGTTAACGGACAAACATGATGATTGAAAACCGTAAATTACTAAATCTGACAAAATTATTGGGACAGAGGAAGTATATATATAGTGTAAAATTTTAAATAATTGCACTACAGATCCTCAAATTTATTTACAGATTTTAAAAAGAACCCATCTCTATCAAACTATTTAATAATTGCATAATAATCTATACATAAATTTTAGGTTGCGTAATCAAGATTCGGTGTAGTGGAAGAGAAATAGTGTACTAAACATACTTCCTTCGTTCAGCTTTATTGGCATACTTACCATTTTGTAATGTTCATTTTATTTTGATACATTCTAAATATGGTACTCCCTCTTTTCCATTTCAAACTGCAATTTAACTATTCATTTAGTCAAAATTTTCTAACTTTAACCCTATAATTGAATTGGTATATAAGCATAAATATTATTGTATGATACATTATAACATATATTTTCACAATATCAACATTTTACAAGTTTTAATTATTCTTAATGAAAGATGTTAACGATTAAACATTTTTTAAGTCAACTGATAAAAGTCAAAGTGTGCAGATTGAAATGAGACGGAGAAGTATACTTTAAGCTTATGCTAACCATTCATTTTACATTTTCAGCATTTCATTCAATTTGCAACATAAAAGTAGCATCTCTTAAAATTTTGTATTACCTCGTCCAAACCAAAGCTCCATATTATATTTTTATACGAATATTTAAGCATGTTGAAGTGACCAAATTTCAGTCAAAAGCGAATGAATGAAATAAATGTGCCAAATTTCAGACCATATAAGAAAATAATCAAAATGTAAATATTTGATTGAAACAGACAAAAATAGAAAGTGTGAACTTTTGGATGGGATGAAAGCTAGGACCAAAAAGTGAAAGTAGGACAAAAAAGAGAGGTGCTACCTCGGTTTGGTTGGACGTGACATCATAGTCTTATGTGCTTAAATTTATGTGAATGAAATGAGTGGATGAAATTGAATTTAAAAAGAGAAAAGTAGAATGAGTAGATGAAATTTAAAGAATCTTGTTATAAAATGAAAGTGTGTCAAATCCAGAAAAAAAAAAATGTGTGAATGAAACGCAAAGAGTACCACAACTTGTACTTTTCTGTAAAACTGAAACATGGTCAGAGTTAACCTGAGATGACCAGGTACAATGATTGAAGTTTGTCGAGATGCAGAAAAACACGTGGAAATCATTTCCTGGTTGGATGAATTCATTTATTAGTTGCTACAGGCATTGGTTTAGTAAGCGGTGAATTTCGGTGGCGCATCCGTTCCGTTTGGAAGGCGCACACGTGAAAGCTGCTGTGTTACTGTGTCCGAATCAATTACAGTAAAAGGGAAACGTCCTCAACTTTGATTGCACCATGTACGTAAGCAGTGATGCAAATGATTGGTGATGTTAGTAGCAAGTAGGCTACAGTACTAGTTGGGATGCTTTAAGTTACGTTACGTTATGTTACGCTACGCTACTTACCAGCTCCACAGATCCCCATAGCCTGGAACTGGAAATGGCGATTAAGGATGCCCTGCTCAAGAATCCTCAGTACCACGAAACATGCCCCGGCTGCAAAGTGGATCGGATGAAGGAGTTGCAGACAGGTTTTCCCCTTAAACAGTTCATCACCATATGGACTGTTGTGCTTTGTG
>JAULKM010135654.1:0-18876 GCA_032355605.1 Rubia tinctorum
CATGTTCTTGGATTTTCATGCCAAAGGTGAGAAGAAATTGTACACTTTCCTAACACTTCTAGCACTTAATCATACAAGCATTTCATATTCTCAAACAACCCATAACATAAATGAAGTAAACCACAACAATAATAGAACAATAAATACTTCACAACAAATGCTCATGAAAGAGTAAAAATAGAGTCTTACTACATGGATTTGGAAGCTTCAAACAATTGCTCCCAAGTGATAATTTTACCTAGCACAAATCATACTAACATTCATGGACAAATTCATACATAAATGAAGAGAGAAAAGAAGAAGAGAAATGAAGAACTAGGGTTTTTGGAGGAGGATTTTCGGACAAGAGAAAGAGTGGAATGAAGATAAAATAAGGGGTATTTATAGTACAAACTTTGGTGATAAGAATGGTCAAAAAGTGTTTTGGGCGCGCGGAGTGCTGGATCACCTGGGCAAAGCTGGCGCGAGGGCTGCAGCTCTGGGGCGGAGGCCTGGGCGCTGGCGGGCACGGTCGAGAGCACGGGTGCGCAAGGTCAGGCGCTGCCCGCACAGTTTCCACTCTGAGGTTAGCTTTTCTCAATGTGTTAGGTGCACAGGCGCGCGGTTGAGCGCCCGGGCAGCATGCCCGCTCTTCTTCAGCCGGCCGGTCTTCGCGTCGCTACGGGTGAACCGTTGATCCGTTTTGAGAGTTCTTGCGGTCAATTTTATAGTGCTCGAGAAGAAGAATCCAATGGTACCACTCTCAGAGGTTGGTTCTTCTCAGAATTGTCCCAGAACTTTGTTCAAACTTCCGGAGCACAATTCCTCCGCTTCTTTGTCTCCCTTCTCCGACCCTTTTATCTTCTACCACGTTTTGACTCGTGGCCTTCAATCTTCTACCATCCTTGAAAATTGCCTTCAATAAAATACTCCAAAGTTCTTACGAGCAATCTACAATTAAGCTCACAAAAATGGATCTAGATGCTAGTAAGGACCAAAAATCCATTAGACTCAAACTAGGTTACAAAATGAAGGATTTAGATACGAAAACCGAAAACGGTTATGTAAACAATCTTCCAACAAAAAGATAACAAAAGAGATATTAAATGATTCGAAAAATACATGCATTTGACGTCATATCAAAATGGACGTACCGTACCAAGTTCAAATCTGATGGTACCATTGAGCGTCACAAAGCTCGACTGGTGGTTCTTGGTAATCGCCAGAAGGAATGTATTGACTATACTGAGACATTTGCTTTTTTTGCAAAGATGAGTTTGGTTTGTCTGTTTTTATCAGTTATTGTCACTCGTGGTTGGGAACTTCACCAGATGGATGTCCATAATGCTTTTCTACATGGTGATTTACATGAGGAGGTATTTATGTGACCTCCATCGGGCTACCTTGTACCTCCTGATCAGGTTTTTGGGCTTAAAAAAAATCTCTTTATGGTATTCGGAAAGCTCCTCACAATTGGTTTGCAAAATTATCTTAGGTTTTACGTGCATTTGGTTTTGTTTAGAGTAAGCCAGATTACTCTCTTTGCTTTTACTCGTGGCTCGGTTTCTTTGCATGTACTTGTCTATGTGGATTATTTGGTCATTGCTGGTAGTTCTTCGTCGCTCATCTCTGAGTTCAAGAAATACTTGAGTTCTTGCTTTCATATAAGGATCTTGGTGTACTTAAGTATTTCTTGGGTATAGAGATTGCTAGAATACCGGATGAGATATTTCTTTCAAAAAGGAAATATGTCCTGGATATCTTATCTGACACAGATTTTCTGCCTCTAAACCGACTGACTTCCCTATGGAGCAACAACATGACCTTGCGAAGGTTGAAGGCCCCATTTATGATGACCCTGAGCAGTATCGGCGACTGGTGGGCTGCCTCATTTACCTTACTATTATTCGTCCTTAGCTTAGTTATTATGTTCATACACTTGCTCAGTTTATGAAGTCTACTTGTGTTCCTTACTGGTAAGCTGCGATACGTGTTCTTCACTACTTGAAGATTCATCCTGTTCAAGGTTTATTTCTCTTTTCACGTAGTTCTTTACAGGACTGCTTATTGTGATTCCAATTGGGCTGCCTGTCCCATCACGTGTCGCTCATTATCTGGGTACTTTGTGATGATTGGTGATTCTCCGGTTTCATGGAAGACCAAAAAGCAACCTACAGTTTCTCGTTCTTCTGCGGAAGTGAAGTATCGTGCTATGGTTGTTGCTTGTTGTGAGTTGTTGTGGCTTAAGTCTTTGCTCTATGACTTAGGTGTTGTGTATACTCTCTTATGCGACTATTTTGTGACAGTCAATCTGCTCTGCACATTACGATGTTCCATGAACGTACCAAACATATAGAGGTTGATTGTCATTTTATCTGTGATCTTGTACCTTCTAGTACTCTTGTTACTCATCATATTCACACGGCTAATCAAACTGCGGATTTGTTTACTAAAGCTCTCAGACGGAATCAGTTTCATTCTTTGCTTGGCAAGTTGGACATTTCTGATGCTCATGCTCCAACTTGAGGGGGAGTATTAAGGAATAGCAATATTATGTGAATATTACTTGTAATTGTAATTAGATTAGATTTTTCTGTATAGGTCTTTTTACCTCTACATATACGAACACACAATTATTACCCCATAAATTCTTCACCTTTTATACATTGTTTACTCCATGCACTGACCTGGTACTCCCTCCGTACCAGTTTAAATTGCACACTTAGTTTTAAATATTATTCTCTGTCGAAATTTGATCGCATATTTGAGTAATAAGTGAGTAATAATATTATGGTATGTAATATTGTTGAATTCGTCGTATCAAGTAGTTTCTAAACCGTTATTATACGTAGTTAAACATATCAACGGTTAAATATATTTTTAGAATAGTGTGACAATAATTTGTGTGTAATTTGAGGTGGGTACCTAGAACTGGAAGTGTCAATTTTTTCCTTGGTTGTCAGTTTTTTCCTTGGTACAGGTAAGCGTGTGATAATTTATATGGAGATGCCGGTAGGGAGGATTTCCTTGCTATATGCTCCAGGTGTAGTGATCATGGAGCTGAGCACACTTGAGTCAGATAATTGATTGTATCTATACCTTGTATACGCCGCCATAATCTCTATACTTCTTAAACATACTTACTTATGGCTTTTTCCTCCAATCAATAGCCTAAATCTTAATCTTGGCTTAAATTAGATTTAAAAAATCAAAAGAGAGAAGAGTCAAAGTAAGTGTTCAGCATAGAATGAGCCTTCTTTCCTCCTACCTTCAGCATTACCATTCTCTCATCAATTACTACAAATTATACCCTTCTCAGTAAACTTTTAGCTAATAAATCTTAGCTACTATTTTATATTAGCGAAGGAAATGCACAAACATATATTGTCTTGGGTCTCTCAATCTTCCAATTCAAAGAATACATTGATTTGATATTAATTTTAATTTAAAGACTACAGTGATTATTAGATGTGTAGACTTGATCCATTAGAATATCATTTATTTAATATTAATTTTTGGAGTTAAGTTAGAGCTAATTCCGCGCATTACAAATGTTCCTTTACACCAATGTAAAAGTATTTTTGTCAGTTAAAACGACCAATTTTAGTCTCCTACTATAAGAAAGAATTTGGACGGGTTAAATGGAGAAGGACCGGATCTTTAGTTAGGGATCTTCATTTTTTCTTCATTTTGATTGACTTGATATTTGATCAAAAGTGTGGATGGAATATTTTGCATGCGTTTCTCTTGATACTTCACTGTGATCGATTTTCTCTAGTGGTTTGGGTTGGTACTATTAGACAGCCACACGGTGTAACTTATGCTTATGTGTTTGTTCTTATTGCCACATAGGCCTTTGGATAGAATTGTAATATCGATGAGTGTCTTTGCGTATTTCTCTCTTATAGTCACTGTAGCCTTAGATATAAACTGTAATAGTTAGTTAGCGTTTCAGTGTAAATGAGTTTATCTTATCACATCATTTGCTTGTAATTGCACTTTGTGCAAAATAGATCTTAATAGAAAAGGGATGGGCAGGGCCGGCCCAAGGGCAGTGTGGGTTGTGCGCCCGCACTAAGCCTATGCTACTGCCAGTTCGGCATCTGCGGTTTTCTCTTCCCTGGATGTCTCCTCTTTTATTGATCCAGTTATTGCTGATCCAGAGTCTGCCACGCCATTGTCGTCTTCCTTGGCACCGTGCTCCTTATGCTCAGATGATACTCTTGTTCAGGACGCTCACCATCTTTCAGCCACCGTCTCAGGTTCTCCGATGTATTCCGGTTCCTCAGATGACTCTTCTGCCAGTTCTCCTACACCGCCACCGTCTCAGCCTCATCCCATGATCACTAGACCTCGCACAGGCTTACGTCGTCCGCGATACTTGGATGATTATGTTGTCACTGGCCTTACTGCCTCAGTTCTTACTCAGTCTGAGCCTCGGGATTATCGGGCTGCGCTTTGTGATCCTAAATGGGAGGCTGCGATGAAGGAAGAGATGACAGCTCTTCGGCAGCAACATACTTGGGATTTGGTTCCACGCCCGTCTGATGTGAATGTTGTCGGCTCTAAATGGGTTTTTCGCCTCAAGTATCGGCCAGATGGTACTATTGAACGTCATAAAGCTCGGCTTGTTGCTCAGGGATTCTCGCAGCTACCAGGTTTTGACTTTGATCACACTTTCAGTCCTGTGATCAAAGCCTCTACTGTTCGTACAGTTCTTGCCATCGCCACTATGAGGAAATGGTCTTTGCACCAGTTGGACGTTAAGAATGCATTTCTCAATGGCGTTCTTGATGCACCAGTATATATGGCCCAGCCTGTGGGTTTTAAGGACCCTACTCGGCCTGACCATGTTTGTCGTCTACGGAAAGCTATCTACGGGCTTAAGCAGGCACCGAGGGCATGGTTCGACCGTTTTAGCTCATTTCTTCGTCAGCTCGGTTTCATCTGCAGTTCCTCTGATACTTCTCTCTTTGTGTTCTCCCGGGGCAGTGTTCTTCTCTATCTTCTGGTCTATGTTGATGATATCATCCTTACCGGCAATGACTCTACCGCCATCCGCCAGTTCATCTCTCGCACTCATCAGGAGTTTGCTATCAAGGATCTTGGCTCCCTCAGCTACTTTCTTGGACTTGAAGTCTCTCCCACTGACTCTGGCCTCTTCTTGGGTTAATAGGATAACTGGTAAAAAAAAATAGGAACCCAGATTCCGGCCTCAAAAGGCGAATTCAGGTAATCCGAGAACAGAGTTCCCGATTCCAAAGAGAACACCACAAATGGCCCGTTTCACGAAAAGAATTCACCTCCCCCAAGCATTGAAAACCCAGCCTTCAAGGTTTTTGGCGACAGAGGCGGAAAGAATTGCGCAAGAAAATAGTGAAAAATGAGCACGAGAATAAGGTCCGGATTAGAAGAAGATTGTGAAGACATCGGATGAGATGGATTGGGAAAGCAGGGTAAAATTTTTCGAAATTTGAGAAGAAGGTCCAAATTCCAAGGTTTCAAAATTATGTGGTCTCCTCCAGGAAATTGAAGACAATCGCTAAAAGACACACGAGCGAGTGACGAACGAGGGCCAGCCACGTAGGGGGGTCGACGACCCTTGGGTCGATAAATAATTCTCTTTCCAAGTACCCTACCTAAGGTGAATAGCTCTACAATAGGTTAATTTTATATATTTTTACACTTCTAACCGTAATTTTATACTGAAAGCATTAATAAAATCTTGTAAAACAAAAAAGTGTCAAAATAATCCCAATTTTACGATGAAATGTGCAGTTATAACCTTTTATATTAGACTAAAGAGCCAAAATAACCCTGATTTTAAACCGAAAGTGCCAATATAACCCTGTAAAATTAGAAAATGCCAAAATAACCCTGGGATCCATTGATTGTGATTGTCAACGTCGGAGTTGGTTGATTTTGTAGTAAATGACGATTGTACCCCCCGATGAGTGTCAACTGCATGTATTTTCCGAAACATTTAACATCTATTTTGTTGTTGTTGGAAGATTGCTAGATTTAGGTATGATTACATTATAAGGGGTTTGGATAACCCTTCTCGGTGTTCGTATCTAAATCATTCATTTTGTAACCTCTTTTGAGTCTAATGAATTTTTGGTCCTTACGAGCATCTAGATTCCTTTTTTAGCTTAATTTGTAGAGTACTCATAATCACTTTGGAGTATTTTAGTGAAGTTCATTCATAATTATGGTAGAATATTGAAGGCCACAAGTCAAATCGTGGTAGAAGATAAAAGGGTCGAAGAAGGAAGACAAAGAAGCGGATGAATTGTGATCCAGAAGTTTGAACTGAGGTATAGGAATGATCCGAGAAGAACCAGCATTCTAGGGTGGTATCATTGGATTAGTCTTCTCGAGCACTATAAAATCGACTGTTAAAACTCCCAAAATGGATAAGCAGTTCAATCGTGGCGAAACAAATAAGAAGAAGGCAGCAGCTCCTCTGCGGCCAGCGAAATCAGCCCAGAATTTGACACTTTTGACTTTTCCCCCTCCATTCCCTAGTTTTTATTCATCTTTTCTTAGTTTTTGTACTTATTCATGTATTCTTGTATATTTGTTATGAGATTTCA
Organism: Rubia tinctorum; assembly: GCA_032355605.1. NCBI lineage: Eukaryota > Viridiplantae > Streptophyta > Magnoliopsida > Gentianales > Rubiaceae > Rubia > Rubia tinctorum. Next base: position 6,576 of record JAULKM010135654.1, read on the forward strand.
TTATCTAGGCTAGATTTCATCTTGGGAGCAATCGGTAAGCATTTCTAGCATGATATTGTGAGACTTGGTTTATCCTATTTTGTGCTTTGATTATCAACTATGTTTTATGATTTTTTGTGTGATGAATTCATGATTTATAAACTAGTTGAAGATTATGCATTGATTCTTTGTTAGACTTTTGGTCAAACTCGGGAGGCTTTGTCTTTTTATCGATGTGATTATCGTTGTTTAATGTTAGGTTATAATTGGGTGTGACAAATAATTATGATTATTTATTGACGAAATTGCTTAGATTTAGCATGAATATTAATGGTTTTGCCTAATTATCAAAGTTGCACACTAGTGACGCCTAATATGAAGGCTAATCCTCGTAGTTGTCATTAGGGAACATAATTGTGCTATCTTAATTTTTCTCGCTTGTAGGAAATTGTGGTAGTTGTGTTGGGTCTTCATGTTTATTGCTATTTTCGGGGTAGTCTATGACGCCGATCGTCTAAAATGACCCGAGGATAAGGGTTATTGTATAGCGCCGATGGTCCACTCTAACTATAACCGACGAGAGGTGAGAAATGTCTTCACTCGAAAGGTGTTGACAAGTTCTCCATAACATGTGGTTAATTCATAACAATAGGATGATTACTCGATGATCAAAGGATAACTAGAAATATAAACCAATTGTGCCCAAGACTCGTTATAATCTTTATTCAGTGTTTTGTGCTAGTGTGATCGTATTCGCATTGTTCTCTATAATTGTTTGTTAATTTAGTAGTTTAAATTAAGCGCAGTGTTTTCCAAAACCAAAACCCGTCACTTTGTTACCACACACGTATAGTGACTTTTTCGTGTGTTTTTTAACTATGTTTAACACTCGATAAAATTTCCTTTTCCCCGTGGGCGATCCCGACTTGCTACTAGCCTCAATTAGGGCCTATAAATACTATTTTTAAGAGGCATGACGACGGCTTCCCAAATTTTGGCGCCGCTGCCAGGGAAAAGGCGTATTTTATTGAGTGTTAGTGTAGTTCTTTGTGTTTTGTGTTTCTCTTTGTGTGTTCTTGGTTGTTCATAACATGTGCTTGTATTGTATTTGTTGTTTTTTGGAAGGACGTATTGTCTTTGTTCTTTGTTCTTGGTTTATGGTAAGTGGTTATTCTAAGAACCGAGAACTTTTGCACTACGACCCCAAATTCTTTGTGTTTCTTTATTTTATTTGCTTTTGTTCGAAGTATGTATTGATTAAGTTCTTGGTGTACTTCTACCGAGATTTCTTGCACTACTATTCTGAATTTTTGAATTTTTTAAAAAATGGAATAACTTACTTTGAGGGAACTCATGATGAGAAGAGAGACTCACCAAGCAAGTTTTTGCAGGGTTTGTCATTCCGACCATCCTACCGAGTCTTGCTATTGGTTGAGAGATGAGCACTACGAGGAGAATAAAACCCTCTATTTTAGAAACCAAGGGTATCATGAGGAGTGCTAGGTAGAGGTTGAAGTTGTTGGTTTCCAAGGTCAAGGATTTCAAGAATGGTATCATACTATGATTCTTGCAATTCGGAGTGGAGTGGTAATTCGGATTCATGGTATGTGAATGCACTGGAAAACCAACACTATGAGCAATATGATTGGCGTTCATCACCTTATGCCAAGCCACAGCCCTTGGATGCTTTATTATAAATTACTATTAATCTCGTTGATCGATTTAGCCTTCTTAATAAGTGAAGATGGTTCTTTAAGAAAAGCAAAAATGGTGATGGAGATCGATGTCATTTTGGTGGTGCTTTTTAGAACTAGATGATGGTGAATTTACATTAAGTTTAGTAGAGTATAGGATCAACTGGATCAATTCAATTTAGTTTTAGTTGGATTCCAGATGTCATGCGATAATTCAAACTTTAGGGTTAAGGTCAATTTTTTAAACTCGTTAAGATATTTAAATGTCTTAAATATTAAAGGTAGTTCTTTTAGTAAAACCCAAAATTCACGGTGCAATTATATGCTTTCCTTTCCCTCGGCGTGCATATTAACTAGTTGAATTGGAGAGAGAAGAGGAAGATGGTGTGGCCCGTCGAAATGTTAGCTATCATATATCTCCACCTTAAATGAAACTATTTAACATATAAAATCTTGATTCACTCTACTTATCACCAATTTAGTTTTAAAATGAAAGTTTGAGATCGCTTGAAATTTAACATGGGTTGATTGTAGCAATGTTGAAAATTCCATTTAAATGGGTGCCGATAAAGTTGTGGACATGAGTATGTATTTTCTGTTGAGACGTGAGTAGGCGTATTGAAATGTTAATTGTATCAAATCACCACATTATATGAAAATCGACTAACATATAAGATTTTGGATCATCCACTCATCACCAATTAATTTTTAGATGACAGACCAAAATCCCTTGAAACTTAATATGGTATCATATTTTGAGTTGGGTTGATTTTGGCGATTTTAGATCCCCATTTAAATGGGTTCATATTGGAATGTGGACATATTTCTACGTTGGCACATAAGAGTCATGTTCAGATGTTAATTGCCCCACATCGCCGTTATGAATGAAATTGACTAACATAAAAAAATTTGGTCACTTCACTTATCATCTTCTGTCATGCAATAGTATACACCTGTCCAGTCCGACTTATTTTCATCACAAATAAGTTAAGTTCAATTAAAAAAATAGGTTCAACGATGATAACTATTTTTATTCAATTAATAATAATTAATGTCATTTTATAGTAACATGATCATTATTATGAATATGAATTGTATAAATTTTATTAGGTTCAATGATTATTATTAATTTTCAGTGTCATTCATCGAAGTTTGATCCAGTTCACTTAAATTTAGTTCAGTGTAGTACATTTTGACTCGATTTTGTCAAGTTCGGATAAGTCTAATTTAGTTCAGTCCAATTCAGTTTTGTTCATTTTGATCCAGTTTGATCCGGATTGGTTTGGCCCATTTCAGACTAGTTTAGTTCAGTCTAATTAGGTATGGCTAGCTCAGTCTATTTCATTCTAATCCATTTCATTCAATTTCAATTCACTTTTGTTCAGTCCAGCTCAATCTGATTTAATTTCTTTCAACTCAGTTGGTACTGCTCTATCCTATTATGTCCAATTTCTTGCCATTCTGTAAAGTTCATTTTTTTTATTTATCTCAACTTATTTTCCCTATCCATTTATTATTCACAAACTCTTATTTTATCCAATATAAACTAAGGTCACGGTTTATTGTGCAATTATAAGAAGTCTCATTTGGGATGAATTTTTAAAAATATATGCTAATAAATTTAGGGACATGCAGTATAATTATGAAAATGTTATATAATATTAAAGAAAAATTGGAATTTTCAATTTTCTTTTCCAAATCGAGATTCTCCTCCGATCGGAAACTTGGAACCGCCGCCAACTGCTACTGCTCCGCTGCTAACCGCCAACGCTCTGTCGCGCTTCTTCTTCTTCCGTCGAAGAATCTCATTTCTTTCCTCATTGGACGTCGCACATCAGACTTTGCATGTAGAATCAGAGCTCCACACCGCGAAGCCACCGGCAGATCAAGAACCAGGTCCAGATTGAAGTCTTTGCTCGAGTAACCTCTTCGCCGGCAGTTGCACTCCATCGCACAGAGACAACGTCGCCCGGAGCAAAGTCCCGGCAGTGAGGAGCAATAGATGGTGACGGTGAGGGGCTAGAGTTTTTCAAAAATGGCACTAGGTTTTGTAGACGGCAAGGCAACATGACGGCGAGGCGAGGCGAGGCTAGGCAAGGCTACGGTGACAGTGACGACGAGCTAAGGCGAGGCAAGGCGAGGCGACATTGACAGTTGGATAGGCAACAAAATGGCTACAGTCTTCCTTCAGGAGTGTGAGATTCATGCACGTTGGTGAAGAAGAAAATTCGTGGTGAACGATGTACAACAGATAGGGTAGAATGGCGGCGAACGGACTCATGAGAGGTGAGGTTTAATTTCGTGTTTTATTTTTTTTCAAAGACATACCGTGGTTTATTATTATTTGACTAAGAGAATGTTTTGAAATGGTTCTTTGGTGTAGTGATTTGTATTTTGGACTTTGGGGTTAGTGGCCTGGGTTCGAATCCCACCAGGACTTTATTTTTGAAGAATTTATGTTCTTGAGGTACATGCTAAGGTTTAATAATATTTGACTGAGAGAATGTACAACAATGGTTCTTTGTTGTAGTGATTAGTACTATGGACTTTAAGGTTAGTGGACTGGGTTTGAATCCCACCAGGACCTCCTTTTTGAAGAATTTGTGTTCTTGAAGTATATGTTGAGTTTTATTAATATTTGACTGAGAGAATGTTTAGCAATGGTTCTCTAGTGCAGTGGTTAGTATTGTGGACTTTGAGGTTAGTGGACTGGGCTCGAATCCCACCAAAATATTTTTTTAAAGAAATTTTTTTATGTTCTTGAGCTACTGTAGATTTTTTGTTGATGTTTGTATCTTTTTTTTCCTCTCATGTTGATATTTTTCATTATTTGGGTAGGATTTATTTGATAGGAGTTGATGTTTTGTGGTTTTCTTGGGTGATATGGAATGATATTTGTAGTTTTTTTTATTTTCTCATGTTGATGTTTTCATTTTTTACTGAGGTTTAGGTGATAGGAGTTGATGTTTGTAGTGTTTTTTTCTCATGTTGATGTTTTTCATTTTCCGGGTGAGTTTTAGGTGTTAGGAGTTGATGTTTGTACCTTTTGGGTGATATAGGTTGATATTTGTTGTTTTTGAAAAAAAAATGTTGATGTTTTATGATTTTCAGAGCGAAGAATTTATACTCTTGAGGTACCGTAGCTTTTTGGTTGATGTTTTTAGTTTTTTCTCTCTCGTTGATGTTTTTTTATTTTTCGGGTGAATTTTAGTTGATATGAATTCATATTTGTAGTTTTTTTGGGTTATATGGGTTGATATTTTTAGCTTTTTTCCTCTCATGTTGATGTTTTTCATTTTCTAGGTGAGTTTAAGGTGATAGAAGTTGTTGTTTGTAGTTTTTTTGGTGATATAGGTTGATATTTTGTAGTGTTTTTTTCCTTATGTTGACATTTTCATTTTCCGGGTGAGGTTTAGGTGATATGAATTGATATTTTTAGCTTTTGCTTGATATAGGTTGATGTTTGTAGTTTTTTTAAATGATAATTTAAGCTTCGTTGATATTTTTATAATTTTCAGTTTATGATTTTCAGTTAATGTTTTGTAAGTTGTAGTCGATGTTTTTTCAATTTTTTGTTGATTTTCATTTGATTATTTATATAAGTTTTTCTAGCAATTATTTAGTCAATATTTTATAATTTTTCATTGATGTTTTGCTAGTTGTAGGTGATGTTTATTATTTTCAATTCGATGATCATATTAAAAAAATTTCCATATTTAAAATATTTTGAAAATATTTTTGTTTTTTTTTTGCAGATTGCAACTGGTAGGAAAATAATGAGAAAATTGAACAAAAGTCCCTAGAAAATATTAGAGATAGGTTCATGTAAAATTATTAGAGATAGGTCTCTGGAGCTTAAATAGAGTTATAATTGCATAAAGTTCATTGTCTAAAATTTAGACTGCATAACAGAAGACCATATCTTTATTATTTATTTTCCATGTTCATATATTATTTCACAAAGTCTTGCTTTAGACCGACTTTTCATTAGACGGGACCATTTTACAATTAATGCAACTAATGAGATAATTTGATATTTATTTTTATTACTGCAATGAGGTTTCTGTAAAATTAAAAAACTTTTAAAATATTTTATAATTTATAATAATTATTATTTGACCCAAAATTTATTAAAATAAGATTTTCAATAATTGGTCTAACCGTTAGTTGGTCTAATAATAACATTTCTCTTATTATTTTAGAAAAAATAAGTTCAGGGGCCGTTTGGTTCAAGTAGGAAAAGTGAAAGGACTCGGGAAAGGGAAAGGAAGAGAAAGGAAAGGAATAACACTGCTTTTAAAAATCTGTTTGGTTAATTTATGGAAAGGAAATCAAATTTTCCCTCATTCCCTTTATTACTGTTTGGTTCACATTAATGAAACAAATATTAATTTATAACATTATTTATAAAATAATACATATAAGTATAAATTATTTTACACGATCAAATCTTCTTAATTTTTTAAAAAGTATTTCATGAATTATTATCATATCTAGTTCGTATAAGAAAATATTTAATATAAAAATCTATAGTTCATCACTTTTAATTTATTAATATGTTGTAGTTGATTAAAAATTGAATTCAATATTTTTTGTTAAAACATAAAATTGATGCAAATTCAAAATATTACATAATTTATTATATTAACCAACACATAAATACTTTTCTAATAAAATAGTTAAATTTATAATACTCACTTCGTCCCAAGGGAATCTTCAGAGAGATAAAATCTCTCTGCAAATTTCCCCTGGTGAAAAGACTAAATTGTCCTCCATTCTTCTTCCTCTCTCCCATTTTGCTCCTCCCGCCACTATACTTCTCTGCCTCGCATACTCCCTCCTCCATCCTATCGTCTTCTCAATTCCCACCATCCACCATCGGTCCTCTCTGCCTCTCGTCCTCCAGATCTGAATCAGTGGTGGGTCAATTGGTGGTGACTTCAATGGTGGGTCAATCGGTGGTGGCGTTAATGGTGTGTCAATGGTGGTGATAGAATTGAGGGGTAGTGCTAGTGGAGGCAACGAGGGGTGGCGCTAACGGTGGAGGCGAGGGGTGGCGCTAGCGGAGGAGAAGCTAGGGTTAATAGGGAATGGTGGTGGCGGAGGGAGAGGCGTGAGAGGTGTGGCTGTGAGAAGGATGGCGTTAGTGGTCGTGAGAGGGGGGCGGCCGTGAGAGCGGTGGTAAAGGGAGAGGCGGTGGCGGGAGGTGAAAGGAGGTAAACTAGGGTTTGTAGAAGGGGGAAACTAGGGTACCGATAAAATTGAGGAATGGCTTCAAGGGCGGAGATGGGGTGAAATAGGAGGTGGCGTATATGGGGTGAAAGAGGAGGAGGCGGAAAGGGTGGATTCAGGGGCGGAGATGGGGTGGGTTCAGGGGCGGAGGATGGGTTGCTTCAGGGGCGGAGGATGTGGTGAAATAGGAGGAGGCGGAGCTGGTGGCAAAGACGAAAGCATGAGAGGGGAGTGGTGGCGGACACGCAAGGGAGGGCGGTGGACAGCGGCGAATGGTGGCGGAAGGAGGTGGATAGTGGTGGACAGCGACAGAGGAGAAAGTGGGTGACAGAGGAGAAAATGGGTGGCGGAGGAATGAATGTGAGGCAAATGGGAAAAATTTTAATGTGGAGAGTCAGTAAAATTTTAATGATGAAAGGGCAATTGTGTCTTATGCATGTGAAATTTTACTTAAAAAGGAAACTGTGCAGATTTGCCTAGGACATCCAAAAAAAGAAAATGTGCAGATTCCTCTGAAACGGAGGGAGTATAATAATATTTATAATAAAATCATAATTACTATTTATAATAAAATAAATAAATAAATGACATATTTATATTAAAATATTGTAACTATTATTTACAGTATAAATTTTGAAATAATATTATATTTTATTTTATTAAAATAATATTAATATTAATTTTATTAATATCCAGCCATACATAACTCAAAAATTATAATTATAGTTTTTTTTACTTATGATATTAATTTTGTTGTCTTACATTTGTTTAAGTTAAAGTATAGAATTACTTCTTAATTTATTACTATTTATATTATATATTTATTAAATAATAGTATTTATATAAAAATTATATATATATATTTTAAAATAATATAAATACTTCACAATATAAATTTAAAAAATAATATGTTATTAATAAAATGAATTCATATGAAATTATAGTTTTATTTAAATTTGACCCATGTATAAAACAAAAAATAAAATAAAAATATTTTTATTGAAATAATAATCATAATATTAAACTATTAAACTATAACATGTTTTTGGATTCTCTCTCTTGTGTGTGGGCGAAAATACTATGTGTTTTTTTCCTGTGAGATCGATCTGGTAATTTGACTGATTAGCCACCCAATGGGTAGATCGTGAATCGGAAATAAAGGAAGACTGAGGAAGTTAACATCTAAAGTTCAGGGAGATGTCAATTTAGTCAACAAAAGAGAAACTGGAAGGGGCGATGAGAAAGAAAATACGGTGGGCTTGATATGGGTTTTGGTAGAGGCAAGTAGGAAGATGGAAGAGGTGGCAGAAGTGATAAAGGATAAAGAATAAAGCCCAAAAACTGAAATACGGGGAAAACCGGGAAGTAATAAGGAGAATTATGAAAAATATGGAAGGAGATTGTCCTGGGTAGAGGAGGAAGAGGAAATAGAAGTCAAGCTAAACAAAACCTGGAGCTCGATTGTGGCAGAAACAGATTTGAATTATTATGAACTGATTGTGATGGATGGATTGTCAATGGGGGAGATTACTCTGGAAGATGTAGAGGAAAATGTTAAACAATAGGAAGATACGATGGTATGTAGAGTCATAGGAAACAACATTCCTTTCAAATTAATGGAAGTATACTTCTTCAGAATTTGGGGAAAATAATTACAAAGGTATGGCAACTGAAACCTGATATTTTTCTGGTGAAATGCCGAACTAAATGTGTTAGGGAGGAAATGTTAGAATCGGGAGTTGTTTTCTTTGATAATAGACCTGTTTTGTTGTAAGCATGCGATCCGAATTGTGAATTGGAAGAGCCAACTGTAGTTCCGGTATGGATACAACTGCCGAATTTGCCTTTGGTGTATTGGGAACCAAAGATAATTAGTAAGATTGTAAGTCCCTTAGGCAAACCGATATGTTTGGATAGAATGACAAAGGAGAAGGAAAGACTGATGTTTGGAAGAGTACAATTGGAGATGAAGATCATTGAGAAGTTACTAGAAAAGTTGCAGTATCTAAATGAGAAAGGGGTGATCATTAGCCAGGAGGTTAGATATGAATGAAGGCTTGTAAAATGTAATACATGTCAATTATATGGACACCGGGAGGAGATATGCAAGAAAGAAGGAGAAGGTGATAGTGTATCAAATCTACATGCCAGTAAGGGAGAAAGATAAGCCTGAAATGAAGAGAACTAAAGGGAAAAAGAAAGAGTTGATAAAACAGAAGGGAAGAGAGATGATAAAACTGAGTGGGGATGATTAGGAGCAGAAAACTAAAGGAAAAGAAGTGCAAACTCAGAAGAGAGCATTGGAGGGAAGAAACTATGAAACCGGTACAAGTTATAACTTGCTGTCAAATTCACCAGATCATTATGAATGATAGAATAGTTTGTTGGAATATTCGGGGGTTGAATAAGTGTGAGAAACACATAAAAATTGAGAAATTTTGTAGGGATAACAATGTTGGTTGTCTGGGATTGTTGGAAACAAAAATTAAAGTGGAAATCAGGAGAGAAAAATAGGGTAACAATGGTCTTGGGCGGGAAACAAATGGAAATACTTTGAAGGGAGGAATCTGGTTATGTTGGAGGAAAGACTATATGGAAGTAAAGGTGATAAATGTGGGAGAACAATGGATTGATGTGGAAATGAAACTTAAAGGAAGAAACATGAAGATATACTTAACCATGGTATATGGTTTTAATACAATTGAAAGGAGAAACCCTTTGTGGGAGTAAATAAAAAAATCAGGGCTTAAGAGGTGATATGCCATGGATCTTAATGGGGATTTCAATGCTACAATGGAACTAAATGATAGAGTTAGGGGGAATGAAATTGATGAAAAAGAAGTGATTGATTTCAAGGAAGTAGTGGAAGAGTGTCAACTAGTGGAAATGAAATCAGTAAGCATGTATTATACATGGAGTAATAGGAGGGATGAAGGTGATAGGGTGCAAAGCAAAATAAACATATGTGTGGTGAACATGAAGTGGCTGGAAGAAATGAAGAATGCATACTGTGAAGTTAAAGTTGTGATGATTTCTGATCATTCCCATTAATTTTAAACCGGAAGGAAGGGGAAAAGAAAGTTCAGAAGAGATTTAAGTACTTCAACCTGTGGAAGTTGTTACCAGATTTTTTGTAGGAATTGTAAATAGTGTATGGAACCTGAACCAGTAAACTCAATAGAGAATTTGGTTGAAAGATTGAAGTGGTTGAAAAAACCATTGCATATTTTAAACAGAAGGGAATTCTCAGGGATAAATAAAAAAGTAAGTATTGCAAAAGAAAAGTGGTTAAATGCTTGGGAGGATTTGAATATTTAACTAGACTGCAGAAATAAATAGAATAAAGGGGCAAGAGCTAGAAAATAATTAGAGAATCTGGAGGGGGCTGAGTACTGGTTTTTACAATAGAAGGCTAAGATACAGTGGCTTAAAGAGGGTGGTAGACCAACAAAAATATTCTATGCAGCCCTAAAAAGCAGACAATACATGAACAATCAGGTCAGTATGAATATAGATGGAGATGTGGAGTTGGATTTGGAGAAAATTGAAAAATAATTGGTGGATCACTTCAGAAAGCATTTGGATATTGGTGGGAAATTTGGGGAATTTGAGGAAGCGGTGGTGAAAATGGAAGGAACATTGTCAATCAAACAGTATGTAGAGCTAATTGCTCCAGTGATAAGAGCTGAGATCAAAAAAGCTTTATGGAGCATAAATGGAAACAAAAGTCCAGGGGCTGATGGCTATTCAAGTAAGTTTTTCAAAAGCACATAGGAGATCATTGGGGGCAGCTTAATCAAAGCAGTTCGAAACTTCTTCAGTGGAGAAATGATACCAGATGTCCTAAATACGCAGTTTTAACATTGATCCCTAAAGTTACAAATCCACAAGTTGTTGCTGATTTTAAACCAATATCATGTTGCTCAGTTGTCTATAAAACTATTACAAAAGTGATATGCAATAGATTGAGTGAAAATTTTCTTGATCTAATCAGTAAAAATCAAAGTGCATTTGTACGGGGCAGACATATTGCACACAACATATCGTTGACTAAGGAGTTACTTCATAAGTATAATGTTGACAATATGAAGCCTAGTTGTGTGATGAAGGTAGATATTAGCAAGGCTTTTGACCGTATAAACTGGGAATTTCTGATCAAATGGTTGAAGTTATTGAAGTTTCCTAGCCTAATGATTGAATAAATAAAGAGGAGTACCATGATTTCTCAGTTTTGCATATCACTGAATAGAAGACAGACAAAATGTTTTAAGGGGAAGATAGGAGTGAAGCAAGGTGATCCTCCTTCACCTTTACTGTTTGTTATTAGTATGGAATACCTTTCCAGATTAATGACTAAAAAGTATAAGGAAAGAGTGATTGATTATTATCAGAAGATGTAGTGGGGTTAGAATCCACACACTGCTATTTGCTGATGACATGTTTTTCTGTGGTGCTAATCAAAGATCATTGGAAGGTATGAAAAAGAGCTTGAATGAATTTATCTGGTTACTGGCTTGGCAATTAGTGAACAGAAGTCCAACATATACTTTTCTAAAATGGATGAAGCTGAGAAAATATTAGTGGTTGATATAATGAAGGTGAAAAGGGGAGATTTCACAAACTAAGTGGAATAAAGGAGATTGTGACCAGGTGATAGTATAAGGAAAAGGTTTATAAGCTGGAACTATGAGAGACTTTCCCATGCAGACAAAGTTCATCTTATTAACATTGTACTATTGGGCATAGTAGGTAGATGTGTTAATTGGGCGGGATTGGGAAGAAATGGGATGAGAAATTAATAAATAGGAAGTTAATGGGATCGGGTATTAAATACCCATTAGCTTTAGGGATTGAGCGGGATGTGAATGATTATATTTAATGAGAAATTTTGATCCCAATGGATCCCAAATTATATTAACTTAACGGGAACCCAACAAATATCCAACAAATACCCAAAATTGCATATGTAATATTTAACATAAAAAAGTCACTATAATTCACAAATTGTACATATTTAATGCATGTATAAACCAGTAGCCTAATAATTTGGTACAGTATTCGAGATCGAACTCGTACTGTATTTGAGATTTAGCTCGTACAATATTTTAGATCGAGAACTCGTACAGTATTCGGGATCAAGCTTGTACATTATTCTAAATCGAACTCGTACAGTATTCTAGACCGAACTCGTACAATATTTGGGATTGATCTCGTACAGTATTCGGGATCGAGCTTGTACAATATTCGGGATCGAACTCGTACAGTATTCGGGATCGAGCTCGTACAGTATTTGTTGGGAATTGATTAAATCTGATTTAACGGAATATCAATAACCATATTCAAGATCTCATGCATGTATTCAATCTGAATCTATCTAAAGGTTTAGATTACCTTTG
>JAULKM010135665.1:0-18872 GCA_032355605.1 Rubia tinctorum
AACACCCTAGCACTAAATCATACAAACACTTCATATTCTCAAACAACCCATAGCATAAATGAAGTTAAACTCAACATAAAGAACACAATCAATGCTAAATAAGAAATGCTTCAAGAAAGAGTGAAATGGAGGTTCTTACTACATTAGTTTGGAAGCTTCAATCCAATGCTCCCAAGGAACTAATTAAGCTAAATACAAACAACCCATAACTAATCTACAAAAACTATGAAAAGAAGAAATGAAAATGGAGTTCTAGGGTTTTGGAGAGCAATTTTTGGCCAAGAAAAAGGTTGGAGAATGAGGATAAGAGATGAAGATATTTATAGTGCAAGTTGGTGAGAAGAAGGGTCCAAGTGCGTTCAGGGCGCGCTGCCCGCGCACTATGCAAAGCGGACTCATTGGGCGCTGCGCGGATGAGGACGAGCGCTGCATAGTCAAGGACAGGCACTGGGCGCTTGCACAGAGCAGCCACGCGGTGAGAGGGAAACTGCGCGCGGAGCTGGCGCGGGACTATGGAAACCGTGCGCGCGGTTTGGGCGCGGGCGCGCATGCTCATGATTTGCCCATGCGGTTGGCTCACTAGCAGCGGCGTTTGCCTTGGCTTTAGGTGCTCTGGCTTGCACCGGGGCTGCACGCTCGGTTGTCCTTCAGCCGGCCGGTCGGCCAGCCAATCTTCGGTTGGTCGCCACGGGTGAACCGTTGATCCAATTTGTGTGTTCTTGTAGTCGATTTCATATTGATCGGGAAGAAGAATTCAATGGTGCAATCTTTAGAGGCTGGCTTTTCTTGGATAATTCTCAGAGCTTGGTTCACACTTCCGGATCACAATTCCTTCATTTTTTTGCTTTCCTTCTCCTATCCTTTTATCTTCTACCACGTTTTGACTCGTGGCCTTCAATTTTCTACCATCCTTGCGAATGGATTTCAACAAAATACTCCAATGTGCTTACCAGCAATCTACAAATTATGCTTACAAACAGGAATCTATGTGCTCATAAGGACCAAAAATCCATTAGACTCAAACTAGGTTGCAAAAGGAAGGATTTAGATACGAAAACCAAAAATGGTTATCTAAACCCCTTATGATGTAAACCTAACTAAATCTAGAAATCTTCCAACAAAAAGATAACAAAAGAGATGTTAAATTCTTCGGAAAATACATGCATTTGACCTCTCATCAATTAGCATAGTTACTTAACCTTTCTAATTATCTTGTCTTTAATTTCATAACATAGGAAACTAACCCAAACCCCCCTCTTCTCTTTGGACGACCCCGATTTGACACTATCTACTTAATTTTATTTAGTAAGTATTTAGGGCTCTAAAATGTATCTTTGAGAGGTAAGGCGACCACCTCCCAATTTTTGGCACCGCGGCGGGGGAAGAGGCATTTGGTTTTAAGTGTTTGGCCATATTTTGTTTAATATTAGCTAGCTGTTTTATTTACCTTTTCTTTTTTGCTATTTTTGTTTTGAGTAGGTATTTCTCGAGTTCTTGGTGAATTTTTATCGAGAATCCTTGCAATATCATTATGAACTTTTTGAAAAGAAAAAAACAAAAATAGAAATATGGAACATCTCACCTTGAGGGAACTCCTGATGAGAAGAGATGCTCAACAAGCAAGGATTTGTCATCCAACCATCCTACTGATTCTTGCTATATGTTGAGGGATAGGCACTACAAGGAGGAAAGAATCACTGGTTTTTAAAACCAAGGGTATTATGAAGAGTGGTATCAAGAGGATGAAGTTGATGGTTTTCAAGGGCAAGAAACTAAAGAATTGTATCAGTACCCCGATTCTTACAATTTGGAGGGGAGTGGTAATCCATATTTGTGGTATAATAACGAGCTGGAAAACCAACCCTATGAGCAACATGGTTATCCCCCACGATCTTACACCATGGCCCAAACCATGCCCGAGAAGAAGGTTTAAGTTCGAAAAACGTGGAGATCATGAATACAATAGAAAAATTGACCAGATTAACCAAGGCTACTGAGGAAGTAGAAACTCAAATCTACTCAAGACTCAAAGCTTTGGAGGAGCTTGTGAGCTACATGATGGAAGTGGTCATGTGAATGGAAGCTTGTTATTCCGAAGATACACCATCCCAAGTCAAACTCAAAGGTACGGTGAGTAGGGTCACCTTGACGAATGAGTTCGAGTTCGAAAGGGATAAGGAGTAAGTTGTTGAATACAAAGAAGTTGAGAAAGAGCTGATTATGCTACACCCATTGCCATCATTACCCCTACCCCACCAAATGAACCAACTCCACCATTTTTGGAATTCTTGAAGGAGATAATAGAGGAGCCAAATGACTATGCCAACCCTCCTAACCACCCAAATCCTTTAATAACACATCCACCTCCACTAAATTTTCCTCTTGGAAGATTTGCACTCCCACCTCTCTACTTTTTTATACTCATGGTGAAGGGGTTCAAACCTTCACCATATGGATAACATTGGGGTCTTGTCGACGACCTTAAATGTACGGAGATTCTGGGGAGGCAACCCGAGCATTTAAGTGAGGCTAGTGTTTTCCTTTTCTTGAAAAACAATTCTCAACCATGTCCTTAAACCCTTAACCAAAACAAAAAAAATACCTCCACAATCTACCATAAAAAACCACCATCAAAACCACAATTTAGGAGTACTACTAGTTGTTGATTTTGTGGGTGTTGATTGGGACTTGCATATTTGTGGATTTGTAGTGAATGGGTCAAAGTTTCATATTGGTCAGAATTCAAGAACATGGAGGAATATTCATTGAGGACTGAGCATTGCTACCATTGGGAAGGACCTTTAAGTTCCTAGTTGTGAGTATTTTTTTCTTTCTCCCTTATTTCTTTATATTGTTCTTTTGTTAACATTGAGGACAATGTGTGTTTCAAGTGTGGGGGGGAGGAACATATCTCATTGTATTGTATTGTAGTGTGCATATGCTCTAATTTGATTTTTTTTTTAAAATCTTGCTAAGTTAAAAATCTGAGAGGACAACTTAGAAAAAATTGGGAGGCCTGGATAGGTTGAGAACCCGAAATGGAAACCTATGAAAAAATGAGAGGCCAAATAGTGTGGAAAAAGGTGAGGGTGAGCATTGAAAAAGAAGAAAAAAATGGTGTGAATCTAGGATGAAAACCCGAGAGGGCTCCGAGGCAAAATGAAAGAAAATGAGAAATTGAAAAACAAATTATGCTTCTCTTGATTTGTCTATTTGGTAGCATCTTTGGTAAAGTAATATATTTTTACACTTTTATTTTATAACTCACCTTTGATTGGTATGATGGTTGTTTAGATCATCTTACGCGTTGAGACGTGAGAGTGTAACCGATTCTTATGTATTAGGGGTTTAGGTAGTCTAGGAATAAGATATTGGGTGCTTTGGGAAAATGTTTGCATGCTAGTTTACACTTGGATCTTTGCTTGTTCTTGTTTACTCGAGGACGGGCAAAGGTTTAAGTTTGGGAGATTTGAGGAGATGTCAAATTCATGTATTTTCAAAGCATTTAACATCTATTCTGTTATCTTTTTGTTAGAATATTTATAGATTTAGGTAGGTTTACATCATAATGGGTTTAGATAACCATTTTTGGTTTTTGCATCTAAATCCTTCATTTTGTAACTTATTTTGAGTCAATGGATTTTTGGTCCTTAAGAGCATCTAGATTCCTTTTGTGAGTTTAATATGTAGATTTCTTGTAAGAACTTTGAAGTGGTTTAGAGAAGGCCATTTTCATGGATGGTAGAATATTTAATAAGGCCATTCACAAAAATTGTGGAAGAAGAAAGGTCACTTACAAAGTGGTAGAAGATAAAGTGAAGAAGGAGAGCGAATTAGAGGATGAAGAATGATCTATGTTTTGAAGCAGAGTTCTGAGAATTATCAGAGAAGAACCAGCCTCGAAGGGTGGCACCATTGGATTCCTCCTCTCAATTACTATAAAAACAACAACAATAACTCTCAAAATGGATCAATGTTTCACCCGGAGGAAGCAAAACAAAAACTAGACTGATTGTTTCGTGACTCGCGAATTGTGTGTCGCAACTCGCGAATTGTGTGTCGCGACTCATGAATTGTGTGTCGTGACTCACAAATTAGGATTCCTGGGAGGTGTTTTTTACATTGTAACATCGCGAACAAGGCATCGCGGGTCGCGACAATCACCCTAAAACTTCCTTTTCACTCCCATTTTTCTTGTAGTATAAATAATACTTCATCCACTCGTTTCTCAGCTCTTCTTGGCCGAATTTACTCTTTTCCAAACCCTAGTTTTCTTCTTCTTTTCTTAGTTTTTATAGAGTAGTTATTTTTTTCATTATCAAGGCTAGTAATCTCCTTGGGAGCAATGGATTGAATCTTCCTTATCCATGTTTAGAGAATCATTCCTATCTATTTAATGCTTTACTATTTTGTATTTATTGTGCTTGAATTTGGTTGTTGAATACATAAACGGTAATGGAAGTTTGATTATATGAATTTCATGTATGATTATGTGTTGGGGTTTGGAGAAAGTAGCTAATTCTCTTTTCTTTTGATATGGAATCCAAGAGCATGAATTAGAGCTTGTAATATGGTTGATGATTTTATGAATGCTAGATGAATGTGATAATGTCGAATTCTTTATAATGTTTGTTTTGTGTAGCAAATGGGAGAAGTTTATGAACATTGAACATTCTTGACTGATCTTGGGGAAATGCATGAATTGGTTCAATGCTTAGACATGGTGTAGTGTTTATAAGTGTCACCAAGCTTGTTGATTCTTTGTTCTTAATGCCACTAATGAGATACTTTTAGGAATTGAACGACTAAAGGGGTCATTAGTGAGGTTTAGGGAGAGATGTCGAATTCACTCTTGTAAACTACTATAAAAAAGGGTAGAAGATATCATTACAACAAGTAATTAAAGTAGTGAATAGGTTGTAGATTCATGGATGGATAGGAGGTTCGGAAGCGGATATCAATTTCCCCAAGGCTTTGTCATTTGTATTTTTTATCCTTTATATTAGTTTTTTGCATGATTAGCATAGTTACTTAACCTTGCTAGTTATCTTCTTTTCTTTACTTTCATAACTTAGGAAAACCAATCCAAAACCCCCCTCTATACAAGATTTTATATATATATGTATATATGTATATTTAGGCCTATATCCACCCTTATATGGATGAACCCTTAGAAAAATCCCTCTTCTCTGTGGATGATCCCGATTTGCCACTATCTAATAATTGTATTTAGTAAGCATTTAGGGCTTAAAAATTCTATCTTTGAGAGGTACAGCGGCGACTTTCCATAAATACATAAGCAATATCCTCCAATGGCACAAAGAGTCACACTACGACTATTGGGAGAGGTTCAAAAGACTTCTCTCAAATTGTCCTTACCATGGATACTCAGAGGGAGATTCGGTCTCGTACTTCTACAGTGGTCTTCTTGATGAAGATCAACAAATTGTGAGAGGGAGCTTGTGGTGTTTATCTTGGGAACAAGACTTCAAGGGTAGCTATGATGGAACTCTTTAAGGAGTTAGCCCAGGAGTCAAGGGACTTTAGTACATGGGCCAATTAGAGGATACAAAATCCAAAAAACACATGTGCTCATTCCAACAATGGGAAGGTTAAGGACCAAGTCTCGACTTTCACGTGTATGGTCAAGGCTTTGATGAAACAATCCAATGCTACACCACATGTAAAATCTTGTGAGATTTGTTTTTCACTGCACCCTACGGATGGATGTCCGACTTTGAAAGATGACTATTTAGAAGAGGTGAGTGTCATGGGATATCAAGGAGGCCGAGGATACCAAAATCAAGGGTATCAGTAGAACCAGGGAAATTTAGACTACCAAAGAGGCCAAGGCTACTAAAATCGGCCTTATAATGTGGGTAACATAGTTCACCTCCGATGTGGGAATCCACAAGGAGGTCAAAATACTCAAACTTATCGCCCCCTTTAAAAACCCTATCATCCATCTCGAGTACAATATCAAAGACAAGCCCCATAATCAAGGTGAAAGTTCGGGGACGTCAAAGAATGAGATCATGCAAGTCATCGGAAAATTGAGTTTGTATGGCAAAAGCGGAAAAATTCCAAGAGAAAACCAAATCTAGCATCAAGAAACTTGAGACTCAAGTGAGCCAAATGGCTCAAATCTTGAATCGGATGGAGTCAAGATATTTGGGAAAACATCCTTCTCAACCGGAGCTAAATCCGTGTCAAAATACAAGTGCTATCACTTTGAGAAGTCGTAAGGAGGTTGGAATTTTCGGGGATGGTGAAATTACTTAAAATGAGCCTACCATGGTTGAGGTTTTCGAGAAAGAAGTGAAGGAAGAGGCCGAGAAATTTGCTAATGACTAAGTGAGGAAGGGGAAGGACAAGGAAGTGGAGATCATCATTAAAATTTTAAATTTCACTCCCGATCCTTCATCCCTTCCTCACAAGAAGGTAAATATGGTGGAAATCTCCTCCTATGTGCCAGAACCACCATTTCTAGAGGCTTTGAAAGACAAACAGTGGAAGAAAGACAATAAGGACTTGTACGAAGTCTTTCATAGATGTAAGGCAAATATACCTCTTTTGAATGCCATTGAATGAATTCCTAAGTATGCTAATTTTCTTAAGGAATTATGTGTGATGAATAGAAAACAAAAGGCCAGGAATAAGCAAAATAATAGGGAAAAGTAAGCATGTTTCCGTTCTGTGTCAAAAGGAGTTATCCCCTAAATGTAGTGATTCCAAAATGTTCACAATCCCTTGCATGACAGGAAACACACACTTTGAAAAAGCCAAGCTTGATCTAGGTGCATCAGTAAATGTGATTACTCACCCTTTGTATGAAATCCTCAATTAAGGTACTTTTCACAAAACCGGGGACCGGTGGTAATCCAATTAGCCAATCATCTAGTGCATATCCTAAGGGTATTTTCGGGGATGTGTTGGTTGAGGTGAATTCCTTAATATTCACCATGGATTTTTATGTCCTTGACAAGGAGCATGATAAACATGTCACCCCAATTTTCTTTGGGAGGCCATTTTTGAAAACTTCAAGAACGATGATTGATGTGCATAATGTTACCCTTACCATGGAATTTGACTGGATTAAAGTAGATTTAAACGTAAATTATTCTATGAAGTATCCTAGTGAAGAATATGTTTGTCGTGCTATAGATGTTGTTGAAAATATTGTGCAAGATGTTTTTAAATTAAATGGTGATGATTCTTTGTTAGTTGGTTTGGAATTTGATAGTCATGATTCATACAATGTATATTCCATGAGCACTAACTTAAAGTAAATCTTTGAGGACTTGAACATGCTTTAAAAAATGGGATGGAACCCTCCTCCTATACCCCTAGAGGAACCCAAGAAATCGGAATCCTTCCATCACTCATGAAATCCATGGTGATTGAGTTTAAACCCTTTCCAATTGATCTCAATTATGCCTTTCTTGGAGAAGAAGAGACACTACCGGTCATCATTTCCAGTAAGCTCACCCAAGAGCAAGAGGAGGGTCTAATGGTGGTGTTGCAGGAAAATAAGGAAGCAATTGGACGGACTATTGCTAACATCAAGGGCATATGTCCTTCCATTTTCATGCACTGAATCTTATTGGAAGATGATGCAAAACCCATGAGACAACCCCAACGTCGTTTAAATCCACCTATGATGGAAGTGGTGAAAGCGGAAATCCTAAAATTGCTTCAAGCGGGGATGATTTTTCTGATTTCGAATAGGAAGTAGGTGAAACCAACTCAAGTGGTGCCAAATAATAGTGGGGTGATGGTAGTTGAGAATGAAAAGGGTGAAATGGTGCTCACTCGTGTCCAAAATGGGTGTTACGTTTGCGTTGACTACCAAAGACTAAATGCGGTAACCCGGAAAGATCACTTCCCATTGTCGTTCATCAAATACTCAAGAGATTTGAAAATCAACCTTAATATTTATTTTTGGATGGGTATTAGGGCTATTTTTAAGTGGCCATCGCCCCGGATGACCAAGAGAAAACAACATTCACGTGCCTCTTTAGTATGTTTGCTTACCGGCATATGCATTTTGGGCTATGTAATACCCTCTCTACTTTCAAAAGGTGTATGGTAAGCTTTTTCTCGGTATTTGTTGAAAATTTTGTTGAATTGTTCATGGATGATTTCACATTGATACTAATCTTGTGTTATATTCCAAGAAATGTCATTTTATGGTAAAACAAGGTATTGTCTTAGGCCACATTGTCTCCTTTAGGGTATTGAAGTAGACAAGGCAAACGTAGGCACAATTCAAAACTTTCCTTATCCTACTAATGTGTGCAAAGTGCGCCCTTTTCTTGGTCGTGAAGGGTTCTACCGCCGGTTCATAACGATTTTTCAAAAATTGCATCTCCTTTTTGCTAGTTGTTGGAAAAAGAGGTAGAATTTGTGGTGGACGGGGGTTGTGAATAGACCTCAAATTCATTGAAGGAATGGTTGTTTTGGCCCCTATCATTCAATCCTCAGAATTGTCCATGCCTTTTTATATCATGTGCGATGCAAGCGATGACGCCGTTTGAGCGGTTCTTGGTCAAAGGGTGGGGAGAGTTCTTCACGCCATATACTATGCATCCATGACCCTCAACGAGGCCCAAAGTAACTACTCCACCACATAAAAATAATTTCTAGCGGTCGTATTTTATTTAAAAAATTTGGATATTATTTTCCTGGTTTCAAAGTTATTGTGTACACTGACCATGCAATGCTTCATCACATGATGACAAAGAAAGAGCCCAAGCCGAGATTGATTAGATGGATTTTCTTTTGTGCGAGATTGATTTATAGGTAAGAGACAAGAAGGGCACAGAGAACCTTGCAGACGATCACTTGAGCAGATTGGTTCCATACCAAGAAGTTGAGGTAAAGTCATCAATGACGGATAAAATACGGGAAGATTTCCTCGATGAATTTTTTTTTGCAATCGGAAACCTCCAACCGTGGTATGTCGATATTGTGAATTTCCTTATCTCTGGTAAATTTCCTCCCCACTTTTCTGAAGTTAAAAAAGATGAGCTAAGGGGCGATGTTAAGTATTATGTATGGGATGATCCCTTTTTGTGGAAACATTGTGTTGATCAATTTGTTAGGAGATGTGTCCCCGATAATGCATTCAATTCTTTCCTTTTGTCACTCTTATGCCTGTGGAGGTCATTTTGGAGCAAAGAAGACTGCTAGGAAATTTCTAGAAAGTGGATTTTATTGGCTTACATTGAATAAACATGCAAACTCTTTTTTTTGTAAATTGTGTGATGAATGCCAAAGAGCAGGGAATATCTTTTTTAGGAATGAAATTCCTCAAAAGCCTATTTTGTATTGTGAAATATTTTATTTTTGGGGCATTGATTTTATGGGACTTTTTCCTAATTCTTGTGGCTTTACACACACACACACATATATATATATATATATACTTCTTTTTGTTGATTATGTATCAAATTGGGTTGCAGTGAAACCCACTAGAACTATTGATTCATAAAGTGATTGCAAATTTCTTCAACATACCATGTTTTCTAGGTTTTGGGTTCTTCGAGCCTTGATTAGTGACTGGTGCACCCATCCTTGCAATAGAACAATAGAAGCACTCTTAAAGAAGTATGGCGTAACACACAAGACATCCACCACCTATCACCCACAAAGCAATGACCAAGCCAAAGTTTCCAGCAGGAAAATCAAGTTCATCCTTCAAAAAAAGATTAACTTTAACCGGAAGGATAGGACTTCTCGGTTGAATGATGCCTTGTGGGCATATAGGATATCTTACATCATACCGGTTAATCTTTGTAAAGACATGCCATTTACTGGTGGAAATAGAGCACAAGGTTTATTGGGCGGTCAAGAACTTCAACTTTGATATAGATGAGGCCGGTTTGCATAGGAAGCTACATATGCAAGAATTGGAGGAGATACGAAGGGAATCCTATGAGAATGCCTAAATCTACATGGATAAGATAAAGTCTTTGCATGAAAACATGATCAATAGGAAAGAGTTTGACCTGTGTCAAAAGGTCCTCCTATTTCAATCCCGTCTTCACCTATTTACTGGTAAATTGAGGTTGCGGTGAATCGGCCCTTTTGAAGTTTTAAAGGTGTTCCCACATGGTACGGTGGAAATCTTGGATCGAGCTAAGTCCAATTCCTTCAAGGTATATGGAAAACGTTTGAAATCTTACCACGAGAATTTTAAGCCAGAAAAAGGAGAAGATGTTGATCTTCTTGATCCGGTTTGTGAGTAAGCCCAAGGAGGGAGGTAAGTCATGCCGACGATGTTAAATAAACTTGGTTTTGACCATCCAGATCGTCATTTGTGACTTTCCATTGATTTTGTTTCAATAAAAAAAAATTCATTATTTTTCCTTCTTCTTTTCAGGGGTGTGTTCTTCCATGATTTTGTCGAAAATTGAAGAGCATGACACTGGATGAATGAAGAAAAGCATAAATTAAAATGGAAAAGAATGGAGATTTGGTAAATTTGAGAAATTTTCTAAATTTTGGGACGGCCTGCTCGTTCCGAGTCGTGACATATATGTCGGGAGTCGCGATGAAGGGGGGATTTTTACACCAGTCTATCTTATTCACAACTCGCGACAAATGCTTCGAGATTCGTAACCAAATCAGAAAGGTTTTGGAAACTTTTGGACTCCAAGCCTCAGAATTTGTGAGTCGCGATGGTGAGGTCGCAAGTCTCGATGGTTTGGTCCCGAGTAGCGGTAAAATCAGAAAACTTTTGGAAATTGTAAACTTACGAGTTCCAATTTTGTGAGTCGCGATAGAATGTTTTGTGAGTCGCAATGGGTACTCATGAGTCGCGACACTTACGTCGCACGTCGTGACTAAATCAGAAAAGACTTTAGAAATTTTAAGCTCCCATTCCAACTTTTCACGAGTGGGGACACTTTTGTCGCACATCGGGATGAATCTTGAAACATTTATGAAATTTTGAGTTCCCAGTCCAACTTTTAGCGACTCGTGAAAGACCTGTCTCGTGTCACGATAGTGTATCGCATGTCTTGACAACATTTGTCATGACTCGCAATGTTAGGGTTGACTTTGAGACTGTTTGACTTCTCGGTTGAGACTCGTGACCAAGGCTTCACGAGTCACGAAGCCTGTTCAGAGCATCTTTTTAAAAGGGCAAAATCCATCGTCTCTCTCTCATTCTTTTCACCCTTGTCCGCCATCCTCAGCCCTGTACCACCTCCAAACGTTATTCCGACCAAAAAATTCACCCATTCCTTGGTCGAAAACTCTCTCCAACAATTTCCAACCATTTACTAATCCATAAACACCCAAAAGGAGTCCAAATTTGAACATTTTCCATAAAACCCTAGTTTTCAGAATTTTTGAATTCCCTTTGATTGAAGCTAGGAATTATTTTAGGCTTGTTCTCCTATTCCTCCTACACTGTTAATTGGTATGATTCCTCATTTTTCTCATGTTTACTTTATGATTTGTATGTAGATTGATAAATTTGGATAGTTGTGTAGTTTTTTTAATTTAGGAGAATTGGGAATATTGTGTATCATTCTTCTTGATTAGTACTTAATTTGGGATTAATTGATGTCATGTTCATAGATTTCATTTTGGGTATGAAACTTGTAGAAATGGATTATGCTTGTTTCGCCTTGGTCTTGAATTATTAAATATTTTGACGGTTAACATGATGATACCCTAATAGAGAAATTGCATATTTGATGTTGGGATATGTGGTGATCTCTAATTGTGGAAGAATTGAGTGTATCATGATTTATCTAGAAATGCTATACCATTTGAGTTTACATGTATATAAATATACCCATTCTTCCATCTTCATAGTTACACATGGTTGATTGTAGTGTGCTAACTACATCATTCTAACTATGATTTCTAAATTCTATAATGATGCTTGGGTGTTTGTTTCTATATGCAGTTAATGTTGTCTGCTATTTTGATAGCCATTGCTCCAAAGAGACCAAGATTTGCTCGGAACATAGGTCCTTATGCCTTATGTCCACCTCTCCCTGGGGAACCCACCCCGCCACGCCACCACCACCAGAGAAGATCATGGGTTTAAGCTGGATCACCGGAGCTTATGCAGAGAGTTGAGACATTTTAGCCACCCACAAGATTCAGGTGACTAGTTTAGTAGATGAGATGGCATTGGATGCTCTCAGTCTGAGGGAGCCCGGTCCGCTGTCTCTTTGCCAAAGGAGTTTTGGAAGGGTTTATGGGCAAGAGTGCCCCCACCTACAAGCGGTACACATTAGAGTTTCTCTCCATGGTGAGAATGTGCAGTTTAATAGATGGGAAGCCATGCGAAAGATACATTTGTTTCCACCTGGATGATGTCTCTTGGGAGATGACAATATCACAGATTGAGGCTGCTTTTGGATGGAACACGAAAGATATTAGGGCGAGATTGGACCCAAAGGCCCCATAGCGCGATATTCAGAATGATATTCAGTTTTGGTACACTATCACCAAGAGGATGAGAGATACTAGCGACAAGAGAAAAATCATCATCCACCCCGCTCTCAGATTTGTGCATAGATTCTTATTGAGCACATTATTTTGTGAGGCTGAACCAACAAACATGTTCAATGAGGACACCCATTACTTGTGACAGTTGACGAGCAAGGGGACAGGCTACGGGAAGGGCTGAGATATGGATGGTGAGGGTCGTCGGTGTGGCAAAGAAGGCAAAGGGAGAGATATCCATGGCAGATATGATCACCCTCCTAGTAGAGCATCTACAACTTGTTGTCCCATATGGTTTCCAGCAGTAGAGAAATGGTTTTTCATAGCTCATATCCTTGGTGAGTATGAAGAAATACAACTGTTCCTGGGGTATACCACAGGTTGTAAGGGATGAATGGTGTGCTAAGCTATAGCCTAACACACTCATGGAGGACCTAGCGATGGAGGCAGATGTGTAGTGCATTGTACAACAAACATTCCGAGAGCATCTGAAGTTCCCACCAAAGCCAGTCCATACGAAGGAGGGTGAACTACCATTCACTCAGCACTTGCCACAAGTTGTACGAAAGTCTCCACCCCTATCTCACAATGAGTCGACGAATGAGCACAATAGGTATCGGCATTTTCCACAGCCGCCCCCAAATTTCTATTCCCGACTGCTGTGCATTATCTTAGACACCACCCTATTCATCTCTTGGAGCTTCATAGGGATAGATGAGAAGAATGATCAACTATCATCCTGGTTACATGAAATTTGGTCGCCCTTTGGTTGCCCCTGGGGCCCGGATCCTGGAGTAGCGAGGCGTAGGGATTGATGTCAAAGGAATGAGGAGTGTATGTAACGGTATCGATAGTGCTAAGGAGATGGCGGTCCGTCGTCCTAGCAGTAATTCCCCCCAGTCTCACTTTTGTGAGCTATTTCCTCTCGTTTGTGATTTATAATATTTTTGCCCTATTTTATCTACATTGAGGGAAATGTAGTGCTTTAAGTGTGGGGAGTGGATTTAGCTTTAGACTTATTTCTTTCTTTTGGATGATTTGGACTCGGATGTTCTTTGTTTTGGATGTTTTTGGTTTTTGGATATGCTTTTGGATTTCATATTTTAGTATCCTAGATTTTTTCTATTTTGTTTGGAAAAACAAGGGAAAATGAAAAAAATTGGGAAAAAATTAAAAAGGGAAAAAAAACCCGCTAAGTTGAAAACCTGAGAGGGCAATTTAGGCAACATTGGGGACCCGGATAGTATGAAAACTTAAAAGGGCATCCTAGGAGAAATTGAGAGGCTAAATGTGTGGGTGATATTTGAGCCAAAGAAACATGATGTGTGGATAGGATGAAAACCCAAAAGTGCTCCTAGGCAAAATGAGAGAAAAAAATGTGTTACAATTTTACTCATTTGCTGGCGTTGGAGTCATAAGGTTGCGATTGAAATATGGATGGATCAGGTAACCTAACATCATGAGACTTCTTGGGATTGGGTAACTTAACGGGAAAACAAAGTAAGGTATGAAATTCTTGATTCTTGGTATGCTTCCTTTTGGGGTTGATATATTGGTATGAATTGAAGCATAAAATTTGAACATTTGATATGGTTTTGACTTCATTTGATGCCATTGGTCTTTGGGATTATCAATTAAGGCCTTGGAGATGTTTTGGTAGGTGGTATTGTTGGGTAGATTTAGGAATTGGGGTTGTGTGTGAATTTTCATTTGAGCTTAATTTTGGGGTTTGTAATATTGAGAATTTTGTGAGGTATCGATTTGGGGAAATACTAGTTAAGGATTTTGATATGCGGATCTCTTTGCATTCTTGAATCTCTTCTTCCTCAAGAACGAGTAAAGTTCAAGTGCAGGGAGATTTGACGTGTCTATTTGATGTGCATATTTTGGAACTCTTTGGAATCATGTTTGGGCTCTTTTGTCATCTAGAGTTTTTATTCTATCTTGATATTGTCTTAGGAGAGCTAAGAGCTACTTTTATGCTCTTATGAATTTTCTAGTGTATTTTGTATGATGAGGCAATAACATCGAGACCTGAAGAATGAAGACCGTTGAAGACCATAAAGTTCATCTTTTGAAGACTTGAAGACTTTAAAATTTTAAAGTATTAAAGTGGGGAGGAAGCGACTTACGACAGACGAGTGCCAAGAATTACTTGTCATTTTTCTTGTACTATAAATAACACACTTTATCCTTTTCTCTTTCCACTCTTCTTCTTACCGATTTCAGTACTCAAAACCCTAGTTTTCTTCCACTCTCCATCTTACATTCATCTTGAATTTATGATTGATTTGGTTGTGATGTTTAGTATGAATTATAGCAGCTAAACTTAGTCTTGGGAGCAATTGATTAAAGATTCCAAGCCCATTTCTTGAGAACTCTTTATGAGCTATTTAATTCTTTTACTATTGTGTATTTATTGTGCTTTGAAGGTTGGTTGTTGGATTCATTAATGTTGTTGGAAATTTGAGAATATGAGTTGCTTGTATGATTGCATGATAGGTTTGGGAGAAAGTAGCTAATTCTTTCCTCTTTTGATATATAATCCAAGAGCATAAATTAGAGTTTCTAATAGGATTGATGGTTTGACAATTTCTAGATGAATGTGATGATGGAAAACTCTTTGTCATGTTTGTTTTGTGTAGAAAATAGGATATGTCTATGAACATTGAACTTTCTTGACTAATCTTGTGTAAATGCATGAATGGGTTCAATGCTTGGACACGGTGTAGTGTTTATAAGTGTTACCAAACTTGTTGATTCTTCATACTTAATACCACTACTGGAACATCTTCAAGTGTTTATCGACTAAAGGGGTCGTTAGTGAGGTATAGTAAGAGATGTCGAATTCACTCTTGTAAATTACTACTAAAGAAGGATGAAATATTTATCTTCACAATAATTAGTTAAAGTGTTGAACAGGTTGTATGTTTAAGGATAGATAAGAAGCTTGGAAGGGGAAATCAACGACGCCCAAGAACCCGTAATTTATGATTTAATCTCTTCTTAGTAGCTTGTTGAATATTTAGTAGATTTATATTGCAAACCCCCCACCCCCACCCCCCTCTTTATATGCTTTCTTATATATATATATATATGTACATCTATCTCTAGCCTAGTATCCACCCTTATATGCATGACCCCTAAGGAAGATCCCTCTTCTTCATGGAAGACCCCGATTTACCACTATCTAGTTAGTTGTAGTTAGGAAGCATTTAGGGCTTATAAATTGTATTTTTGAGAGATACGGAGACGACCATCCAAAACCCCAAAAAATAAACAACATAATTTACGCACATCAAATCCAAATGAAAGATTAGATTCAATACTTAGGGAGTTGTGATTTAGCTTTGGGATTTATACTTGTATTCATCACTTGGTAGTTATTTTGTGAGATTCTAAGATCTCCCTCTCATTTTATACTTATGAATATTATGTTGACTTGTGCCTTACATTCTTTTTAATGAATGATAATATACTATGTTGGCATAAATGTTAGTCTACTTTCATTATACTGTGCACCATGGTTGTCCCTTTGGGAGTGTTAGTTAGGGTAATAAGAGCAGTTCCATGTCCGTAACCATGTGGGTGTATGCATTTAGGTCGTGATCGCCGCTTTGGTGACCGTATACTAGTAAGAACTATGAATGTAGGTCGTGACCGCCGCTCTGATGACCGTATACTAATAAGAAATGGACTACTTGCTAATAAGAACTGGACAGTAGCCTGATAGGAGGATATGATAGTAGTAAAAACTAGGGTTGGCATAATTTGACCAAAATCGTTGCAACCTTAGAGTCACCACAAGGTGCCAATCCCTTTGTCTCTATAGTTCTAGGGAGAAGCATTCATAGTGGAGTGCCAAAGACATTATTCTTTACAGAAAAGAGTAGATCTGCAGGTAGGGTCATTGTTGCACTTTCATAATTACGGAGGCAGTGTCGATAGAAGAAAACAAGAGCATTTTTGTGTGACAAACAAGGGATGTGTTGACTATCGACCACTCTATGTGACATAAGTATTAGGGTAGGTTTATGCATTTTGCATTTCATTAAATCTAGGTTTGAAATATACTACAGGTCATGTAATGCAAATACCCTCAAGTGCTAGATAACCCCCCGCCCCCCAAACCTTGTTTTGCAACATTAGTTATTCTTGACATATGATCGGATTGACGACCCAATTATGGCTTTGCATAGTTAACTTTTAAATTCCTAGCATCTCTATGGATAACCCCGGATATGAGACTAGGTACCCCTCAGTAGTTCTGCAGTAAGAATGGGAGCACCAATTTAAATATCTATGTTTCTAATGTGCTCTGCGGGTTGGTTCTATCTCTACCGTAAAGATGTTTTTCATTTAATAAGCGACCACGCGAAGTGCAGAACACAGCACCGACCGTGCAATAGCACATGGGTCATCGACTGGATAGGGTTTCCCAGCCAACTGAGCAACGAGGCCATGAAACTTTTTGCAGACCGCCGCCTGGGAGGGTGCTTTGGTAGTCTAAGCAGCATAGCCCGTGCAACTAGAGCTGAGCTCTTATTCTTCTAATGATGCGACTATACAACACTTCCCGGGGTGTAGGCTAGGTATTCACTTCTTGATCTTTGAGGTGCACGGGCCATGCAAAAGAACACGGTCTGCGCCGGTACTTAGCAGCACGGTCCTGTTGAATGGCACGACCCGTGCAAAAGGACACGACCCTCGCCTATACTTAGTCGCATTTACAGTTTTGGTTGGAACAGGTTGTGCTGAAGAGCACGTCTATGCCTATATTCTAAGTCGTCTGGGTTTCAACTCTTTTCTCTTCGGTGCATTTCCATCTACCACAACAATTGAACGTGTGGCCTTCGATCTACCACCGTCAATGCTAATGGCCTTCAAATATCCACCACCATTCTTGCGAATGGCCTTCTACTCCAAAGTGCTTATGAGTGCTTTACAATGAAACTCACAAAATAGGATCTACATGCTTGTAAAGACATGACATCCATTAGGTCTAAATAAATCTACAAAACGAAGGATTTAGACAGGAAAACCAATAAAGTCTATCTAAATCCCTTATGATGTAAATCCAGCTAAACCTAATAATCAACCATACAAAAGGCACTAATAAATAGAGGTGGATTCGGCATGGTTACCATCACTTTTTATTAAGACCGCCTACCATACCAACAATGTCGGTATATACTTTTAAAACCAATACCGTACCAAATGCTTGGCATACCAACACAATGGTATATACAACAGTTGGTTGGTATCGGTACGGTATTGTATAATAACACCAAATACAAGTTATAATGAATTAACTATTTGCTCATAAAACAAATTATAAATAATTAAAATTTTCTATTGTACAATCTTAATTTCAGAAAATTAAATATTTTCTAATCATAATAACAATAAAGTAAAATAACATAAAAATAATAACTATACTGAGTAAGGAAAGTTTCTTGTTAAACAGACTAACGGTCGTCCAATCACGAAAAACGTCGTTTCAATAATTTTTAAGGTTGCACTATAATTCTTTTTACATTACGATACATTTTTTTTAAAAATCAAAATTATTGGAAAAAGCTCGTTTCAATAAATAAAAACAAACATGAAACTACCCCATTAGTTACATCAAATATAAAATACCTCCGTCTAATCGTTGCTCGGTCTAAAACTATACTTTTTGTAATAAGTAAGTTATAATAAATAAAAGAGAATTATGATTTTAAATTTTTGGTAAGGTTTAGAACAAAAATATCAGTTGTCAAGAAATTTAGTTTAAGAAAATATTTTAAACTCTTAACAATATGTTGGAAAAATATATATAAATTACGTATTTGAATTATTAATTTGGTTTTAATCCCAAGCACCCTATAATAAAAATTATTTAATTTCTGGATGGTGCTATCAACCCTGGATATTGAAGTCATTTTGACTAATCTAAAACCAAGTTATCTAAAAATAACATATTAATATTATAATATGTTACTGATTTAATATTAACAAATGACTAAGTCTTATTTCTAAATAAAAGTTAAAATTTCACATAATGTTAGTTATATTTTTAAAATATAAATATGTGGTACGATACGGTAATACCATTATAATATTTTCTCAATACCATTGTCATACCATTAAAAAATGTGTGGTAGGGTACTGCAATCCCTCATCATCGGTTACCAACTTTTTCGGTACGAATGACATGTGATTCGGTTAAGAGATTGGTTAGTACGATATTTTGACTCAAAATGACAGACCTACTAATAAATATGTTAAATGCATTCGGAAACAAATGTTTCACCATAGAGTGATAATTATATATATATATTTAGATTAAACATCCACTAATAGTGAATGGGAGAATTTTATTTGGCTCTCCAAACCTCATAAATAGAAACAAAAAT
>JAULKM010135681.1:0-18869 GCA_032355605.1 Rubia tinctorum
TGCAACGTGTAGTAGTTATAAATTTTATAACCCGGTTCATACAACCCGAAAATTTTATCTTCATTTCTTCTAATTTATAATTTAAACCTTGGTCTTTCCATGACTTATGGAAAGGCCGTCTTTCAAGAGTCAGACTCGCATATTTATTACTTTTTATTACAAAAAACTAAAATTTCCCATCATCATATTATTATGAGTCCATTTCTTGAAGACGGTTCAATTATTTATATATTTTAATACATTTTATAAGTTTTTCAAAGTTATAAGAATCTCATTGCAATAAATTAAACAAACATCAAATCACCTCATTAGTTATACCAATCATAAAATCACCTCATTAGTTATATCAATCATAAAATCACCTCATTAGTTATATCAATCATAAAATCACCTCATTATTAGTTATATCAATCATAAAATCACCCTATCTAAAGGTTATATCAATAATAAAATTACCCTATTTAACGGTTAGTCGGTTTAAAATAACAATTAGTGAGTATCAAATCACTTTGTTAATCATATTAATTATAATATGATACCGTCTCATATATTAATTTGTGCAAAATATTTAGGCAAAGTTTTAGGAAAGACCTTCTTTCTATAAGAGGTAATGCAAAGATATAGTTTAATTAGAATAATAAAAATGTAAAAAATTATAGTTGCAATATTAATTTTTTTATTATACAACGTGAAATAGTTATAAAGTTTATGACCCGATTAATCTAACCCAAAATTTTATTTTCATTTTTTAAATTTACAGTTAAAAGGTTGATTTTTCATAAGTTATTGACTCAAATATTTAATAGTGTGAAAATTTTAATTAGAAGACGGTGCACTTCCACCAATTTTATCGATCGGATTGATCTAGATGGAAGTGGAGCATATGACATATTAATTATGACGATGTTTTGTAATTTTTGCTTGTGCAAGAATAATTAAAAATACTTTTCACACTTTTAACGGTAGAAGAATCGATATATATGACGATTAATTTATTATTTTATATTACAAAATAACTAAAATTTCACATCATCACATTATTATTATTATTGTATAAAATTTCATTTTAAACCAACTAATTATTAAATCGAATCATTTTGTAATTGAGGTAGTTGATTAGGTGATTCAATATTCCTTTAAAAAAATTAGGTGATTCGATATTTGTTTATATTTATTGCAATATTATAATTTTTTTTAAAAATAATTAAATAGATTACAATGTATAAATAATTATAATTTGATTTCAAAAGTTATTGAAATAATTTTTTATGACTAATTTAAGTGTTAATCAATTTAACCGGAGAGTTTCTATTATTATTATTATTATTATTATTATTATTATTATTATTATTATTGCATTGGTCATTTAAACGGTTGTGTTCATCAATTTGATGCAATCTTTATTTCTCTACTTTCCGAGAGATTTCCAGTGCATTTGTAAGACAAAACTCCACCGACCGAGCACTCGTAACCGTTCATGAGCATCATGTGGAAAACATTCCGTTTCATATGGTTTTTCTGCTCGCTTTGTCTCTCTTTATATTACCTGACATCAACCGACAGGCAACAAAGAGAGATCTTGCAGTTTACAGCAATGGAGGCAAGTTTCAGAATCGAAGAAGCCACCGTCGAAGGCATCCACCAGGCATTCGCAGAAGAAAAGCTCACGGCCAGGGAGCTGGTAGATTTCTACCTGAACAGAATCGAGACTCTGAACCCGAAACTGCGAGCCGTGATTGAGGTCAACCCCGATGCTGCTGAGCTCGCGGACCGCGCTGATCGAGAATGGGAGGAGAACCGCGGAGCGGTTGGGGAGTTGCACGGGATACCTGTGCTGCTCAAGGACACGATTGAGACCAGGGACAAGATGAGCACCACCGCGGGTTCGTATGCATTGCTGGGGTCGGAGGTCCCGCGGGACGCCGGGGTGGTGGAGAAGCTGAGGAAGGCAGGGGCGATCATACTGGGGAAAGCTAGTCTTAGTGAATGGTATAAGTTCCGGTCTCTGTCTGGAGTTCCTGATGGGTGGTGCGCCCGAGCCGGCCAAGGAGTTGTAAGTCGTCATCTTTCATTTATTTCGGATCAGATCTTTCATTTTTAGCTGTTAAATTGTACAGACCTCAATTCAATCGAACAGTGGCATCAATCTGGCATCTGCTAATTATTGGGTTGATCTAGGTTTCCGTCAGGATGGCTGAGTTTATTTTGTAAAAATGGCAGTACGGCATTAATATATCTTATGGGACAAGTGTGCTTGTAGTTGAGACAGAAGCCATGGTTACAAAAAATGTCAACTTCATGGCCTTTAATTAACTTTCTTGGACTCAGAAAACAGCCAGAATCTGTGTTTGTAAATGGTACATAGAGTCGGCATTTTCTCATTTACCAATCACTTGTATATATGAACAATCTCACTGACTAATTAAAGAAAGTTCCTTCCATTTTGATTTTTTTCACGAATCAAGCCTCACTACGGTAGTCTGTATTCTGTGATTTCTAAAAGTAACATTATGTGTGCAGAATCCATATGTTGAGTCTCGGACGCCTTGTGGGTCAAGCAGCGGATCAGCAATCGCGGTAGCTGCAAATCTAGCGACACTTTCTCTAGGAACCGAGACACACAGCTCAATCATCTGTCCAGCGGATCACAACTCGGTGGTAGGCATCAAACCAACTGTTGGACTCACAAGCAGAGCTGGTGTCATACCGATGGCACCACGCTGGGACAGCATTGGGTAATGGTGGCAAACTAGCTCCTCATAATGCCTACAAAGTTCCCTTTGCAGGCCTAAAAGTTACCATTGCATTTTGCAGGCCTATATGCAGGACCGTGTCAGATGCAGTTCGTTTGCTTGATGTCATCGCTGGTACTGATCCGAGAGATACAGAAACCTCTGAAGCTTCTAAGTTCATTCCTGAAGCAGGCTATAAACAATTTCTCAGTAAAGATGGCCTTAAAAGAAAGAGATTAGGCATTTTCAAACAGCCATATCTGGACAACGTTACAGATTCCATTGAACGTGAAGCTTTCGAGCATCATATCAACACTTTCAGGTTCTGAAATTTCACAGTTATCACTTTTTTTTGTACAAATACTGCTCTATATTTAATGCTCTTCTTATGGAAGGGTGGAGAATTACTGATTTGTGACCAAAAAGGAAAGCCCTAAACTGAACCTTGTTACATCTCTTTGCCTTTTGATGCCTAATGTATCTTTTCTGACCATTAAAGGCGGGAAGGTGCAGTGATTGTGGATAACCTCCATCTTGAAGATATCGACACAATTCTTCACCCCCATCACAGCGGTGAAATGACGATACTAATGACTGAATTCAAGACTTCCATCAATGCATACCTCAAGGAGTTGATCAGTTCTCCAGTGAGATCATTGGCAGACATTATTGCCTTCAATGAGAACAACCCTGAATTGGTATTTCACTTCTTCTGATCTCATTTCATTTTTTCCTAAACCAGTGAAAGCCTAAAGAGTAAAGTAATCCCCACACTTGCATATCAGGAAAAGCTGGACGAACATGATCAGCGAACTTTCATTGAGGCAGAAGAAACCAATGGTTTTGGGGAGCACGAGAGGCGCGTTGTGGAGAAGCTCGATAGACTTTCTCAAAATGGATTTCTGAAAGTGATGGTGGAGCACAAGTTGGACGCAATGGTGACACCGGGGGCACGAGCATGCGGTGTCACGGCGATTGGAGGGTGTCCGGCAATAACCGTTCCAGCAGGTTATGGAAATGATGGCATGCCATTTGGGATCTGTTTTTCGGGGTTGAAAGGCAGTGAGGCGAAGCTGATTGAGATCGCCTATGCCTTTGAACAAGCAACCAATGTTCGGAAGCCTCCTTCCCTAAACTGAATGCAATTTGTACTGCAATGCCAGTCATTCTAATATGATCCCAGTTAATTATTATGTTTTTGTCGCTGTGCAAATGTTTCTCCATCTCCATGCTTTTTGCAAAGGAAAGATCAATAACCACAGGTCCCCAGTAAAAGGAGCCGCATGGATACCAAATCAAATTAATCATCACATATTTCTTGCTACAGTTGCAAGTATTATGAACATTATATAACTGGAAAGTAGACTAGAATTAACTGTAGGGGTAATAACTTTCATTTACCAATGGACCCAATGTCTTGGGAATTCCAGCAGGTACGCACTACCGGTGCCTATGAAACCGTGCCTATGAAACCATGCCTATGAAACTACATTTTTGCACCGGGTCACTTAGACGCAGGTATTTCAAGGGATTGAAATACCGGTGGCTATGCGGTGAAATACCGGCGCTAGTAAATACGTGATCAATAAAAAAAATCGGTTAGTGAGAATAAACTCACCGGCCAGAATATGAAACCCAGAAATTAATGAAAAACAATAGGACGAACAAAACATACAAATAAAAAAACAAACAAAAGTTCATGTAAAAAACTGAAAAATTCATAACCACGACCCAAAAGTTCATTACATATATATGAAAATACATAACAACCCTCAATTCATGAAACAAACTAGAGCTAAACATATATTAACAACCTCAATTATCATAAAAACTAGAACCTAATATGCATAAGCCAAAAATAACATAAACGAACCAGAACCATGAATGTGAGGTCGAACGCAAGGGCCGAGCGCGGTCGAAAGCAGTGTTAGCGCTGAGAGTTGAGGCGCGGTTGATTTGAGTTGAACTTGGCATTTTTTGTGGAGCTCGCGTGGAGATGGCATCGGGGCTGGTCCCAGAGATGGCATCGGGGATGGTCCCGTAGATGGCATCTAGGATGGTGCAGCGCGGTGAGGGCAGAGAGGGCCGGCGGCGGCGTTGAAGTTTTCAAAGTGGGGCTGGGCGGTGGTGCCGGCGGATAGGGAGAGGAGGTGGTGGAGGAGGGAGAGGATGGAGAGGAGACAGGGGCGGGGAGAGATGGTGAAGTAAGGGATATAATTAGGAGAGAAGAGTTACATTATTAGGGTTTTGGTGCTCTAACTTGGGCCAAGTTGGATTTTTTTAACATCGTAGCATCGGTATGAAAGCCGGTGCCTATGGTGATCATACTGATGCTAGGTACTTAAAATGCAGCTGCATGACGCTGCTTTAAATTGACATTTTAATTTTTTCTTCCCGAGAGCAAAGAGATTAAAAATATTCAAATACCTAGCACCGGTATGAAAATCGGTGCATATGGTGATCATACCAGTGATAGGTACTTCAAACGCAACTGCGTGACGCTGATTAAAATGGGCGTTTTAGATTTTTTCCTTCCTGAGAGCAAAGGGAAGAAAAATATTCTAAGTATCTAGCACAAGAAGTTTGACCAGTGCCTATGATGGTGCTACTAGTGCTCACAATAATACCTCAAAAATATTGGATGAAAATTCAAAATTTTAATTTTTCCGCCACATAGTAGCACCAGTATGACTGAAAAACAATACAGGTGTTAGTATATTTTGCCTTCTAAGTTAACTTTTTCATTTTTACAATTATGTCCATGAGAATAAATTTGGAAGAGACAAATCACAAAATTGGAGAAACCAAAACACAATTAAATAAGGGACAATTACATTATTGAAAATTGGCCTGTAGTGGGTGAACAAAGAGCTTGTAACTAATTTTTGAAAAATTACATTGTGCCCAAAATTGTGTTACTCCATTACCCATTGCTTCAAATACATGATTTTTGTTATTATTCCCTAAATATATAATATAAAAGGGATATATACAAATATACCCTATATACGTTCAGTAAGTGCAAACCCCAAAATAATTTTTGGTGGAAAAATAACTCTTACTACTAAATAAAAGTGCAAATATAACTTTAAATACTATATTCCGACACAAACTAGTCATTTCCGGCCATTGACCGACCGAAAATGATCAAAATACCCTTTCAAACAAAAAATATTTGAAAGACAAAATACCCTTTACCACTACTGTCCAGCCAACCCTCCCCCACCTTCCACCCCGGCCACCACTGACCAGCCATTCACCCACCCGTTCTCCTTCTGCAAATAACCGCCGCAATACACACCTATTACCCTTATCCAAATCAGCACTATTTTTTGTTTTCAAAATTCCGGGTTTCTGAAATACTACTATTAGCCCTAACCCAAATCGACACCATTTCTGAAATGCTATTACCCTTACTACTATTACTCCTGCAAATTGCCACCATTTTTGTCTTTTGGAAATCTGGGTTTCTGAAATACTTCAAGTGCCGTCCCAGCTGGGATTTTTGCCTTCAATCTGGGTTTCTGAAATCGCTGATTTGTGACTTCAATCGCCACCATTAGTCTTTTTTTTAACGATACGAATTAACAATCCCAGATTCAAAGGTACAAACTAACCTTTACTACTTAATAAAGAAGAGCTGGGGTTTTGATATTGCAAAACTACAAGAAAATAGGGTTTAAACAGGGGCTCGCGGCGGCACGGAAACAATGGCGTTGATTCGTTCAAGCACCTGGAAAACCTTCCGTGAATTAGCCTTCTAATTCATGCCGTGAACGATGGCGTTATTTTATTTTTTCCGCCACCTTTAGTCAAAGAATCACTTCGGAAATCTAGGTTTCTGAAGAGGTGAGCAGCAGGGATGGGAAGAAATTGGTGATGGTAAGCGAAGGAAGAAGAGGGTGGGCATTAGGGATAGTTAACCTTTTTTATTTTATTTTTTGAAGGGGTAAAATTATCCTTTTAAGTAAATTTGGCCTTAAATTGTCGGAATGGGTTATATTTGCACTTATACTTACTATTTAAAGTTATATTTATACTTTTATTTATCAAAATGTTATATTTGCACTTATATGTATGCACTTTTCTCAATATAAAATAAATGATTTTTCTGGTGAAATATTGAAAATTGCTATTATATGTTTTATAGTAACTTATGATTGATTAATTGGAAGTTACAAAGTAAAATCAAAAAGAATTATAGATATGTTTTTGTACTCGATTTTTGATAAACATTCCCTTACAGACATGGAAAATACAATGGGGGATGTATAAGGTAGAATCATGTTCGAGTGGATTTCAATTTGGATGTACGAGTAAAGTTTTTACTTTTTGCACTTAGGTTCCTCCAAGAAAGTTGGAGTCGTCGAATCATGAAATTGGCATAACCAAAATGCAATTCAATAATATATGATCGAAACTCTGAAATTTGGGCATGTATGGTTGAATGGAAGTGTTTCGAAAGTAAATATTGATTACTTCTATAAATTTTTGGAAAATTACAATTACACTGTGGTTCAAAATTGTGTTACCCCATTAACCATTGCTCCAAAATACATGTTTTTTTTGTTATTCTTGCCTGAATGTTAAAATATAAAATAAATGATTTTTTGAGTGATATATTGAAAAGCGCTAGTACATGTTCTCGAGTAACTTACGGTTGATTACTTGGAAGTTACAAAATGAAATCAGAAAGGAATATTGATATGTTTTTGTACTCGATTTTTTGATAAATATTCCCTTACAGACATGGAAAATACAATGGAGGTGTATAAGGTAGCATCATGTTCGAGCAAATTTCAATTTGGAGTTACGAGTACAGTTTTTTACTTTTTTGCACTTAGATCCCTCCAAGAAAGTTAAAGTCGTCGAATAATGAAATTGGCGGAAAAAAATGCAATTCAATAATATACGATTGCGACTTTACGATTTGGGGATGTATGGGTGTATGGAAGGATCTCGAATGTCAACATTGATTACTTCTACACAGTCTTGAAAAATTACAACGTGGCCCAAAAATGTGTTACCCTATTATCCATTGTTCCAAAATACATGATTTTTTTATATTCTGGACTAAATATCGAAATATTCAATAAATGAATTTTGTGATGAAATGTTGGAAAGCGCTAGTACATGTTCTTGAGTAACTCATGCCATAAACCCATTTTCAAGAGTATCACATACCATAAACTCATTTTCAAGAGTAACTCATACTATAAACTCATTTTCAAAAATATTCTATGAGCACCGGTATTATTACCGATGTCATTCCTCAACATACCGGTGCTAGCTGTTTTCCCACTAAAATTTTACCCACCAAAAATACTATTCCGGTCATAGGCACCGGTATTAGCACCGGTATATATCATTCATCCAAAAACGGTGCTGAAAAATATTAACTTCAAAAAAAATTCTTCAAATTCACTGGTATCAGGCACCGGTATTCAGTGTACCAGTGCTAAATTTATTCATAGGCACCCGTTTTGTGTGTACCGGTGCTGAATTTATTATAAGCGGACGGTATTTTGGTTTTGTAGCACCGGTATCACTGACATACCGGTGCCTATGTACTTGTTTTCCGGTAGTGTCAATATCATAATATTTTCCAAAAAACTACATTTGATCCTTATTTCCAAGACTTTTTCATTTTAAATTATAATTAATTAAAAATACAACAAGCCATGCCAAGTGTCAGTCATTGGTTGGTTGGTAATTTCACAAATAAAGAGGTATCAACTCCTTAGTTAAATAGCAGCTCCTTATTAAGGAGTGTTTCTTAAAACTCCACAATGTTCCTCCTTAAACAAGAAGTGTTCCTTATTAAGAAAAGTGGGTCAAGGAGCAACCATGAGTGCTCTAAGTCCCTCCCCCACAATTAAAATCATACATTGTCCTCAATGTAAAACACGTAAGGCAAAAGTTTTCAAAACTAAAGGGAAGAGGAAAAATAACTTACAAGCTATTGGCACAACGATCCCCTAAAATACCGTTGTCGATATTGAGTCTCCCAAGCATCTTTTTCTTCATGGCATCTCCTTCGAGCTTGTTAGCTAATGCCGGGTATCCTAGAAAATAGGAAAGTTAAACAAGAAAACCAAAGAAGGGGGTTTTAATTTCCTATTGTGCAAAACCTATTTAAATCTAAATATCCACTAACAAAAGCATAGTAAAAGAGATGTTCAATGATCTAAGAAAACATGCATTTCATGTGTCATCAACTCTCCTAAGAGAATTCTAAGGAAAATTACATAATCTAGAGCACATAAATGCATCAAC
This sequence comes from Rubia tinctorum, assembly GCA_032355605.1. Lineage (NCBI taxonomy): Eukaryota > Viridiplantae > Streptophyta > Magnoliopsida > Gentianales > Rubiaceae > Rubia > Rubia tinctorum. The sequence goes on from JAULKM010135681.1 coordinate 9,009, forward strand.
ATGAGTAAAAAAATATCTTAATAATAAGTATGAAATGAACCTATCAAATCTCCCCACATTTGAATGTTACTCGTTCTCGAGTAGAAGAAATTAAGGCCTAAGGTTAAAACATGAAGTTGACAAGTTCATTCATACCCTAATATTCTCCATACAATCCTTCACAAAATTCTCACTACCCATCAATCACAAGTACACACAAATTGAGAAATTTTCATACCCAAGTCCTATTTTATACCAAAAACCTTCAAACTATCAATACTAGAATTCCCATCAAATATTTCAAAACCTTAATTAATTCATTCCCATTTTCAATGGCACAAAATAAAGTTAAAGAAGTCATACCCAAGATTCTAAGTATATTACTTCATTCTCTACCAATATATCAATCGTATTCGAAGTAGACAAATAATAAAACATTTCAACTACCCTACTTAATTTCACAACTAAGTCAAAAATAAGCTCAAGAAAAATAATAATGATAGGCTACCCGAATCTCTAATTTACACAGCAATCTTATGACCTCCAACATCGGCAAATGAGTAAAACCAAAATATTTTTCTGTTCTCCTTTTTTTTCTTCTCATTATGCCTTGGAGACCTTTTGGGTTTTCATCCTAACCACACATTATTATTTTTCTTTTGTCTCGTATCTCACAAAAAATTAGCCTCTCGTTTTAACCTAGGCCACCATTTTGGATTTTGGACTTATCCAGGCCCCAATGTTGCCTAAATTACCCTTTTGGGTTCACAACTTATCAGATTTTTTCTCAAATTTTAATTTTTTTCTTTTTTTTGTCTTATTTCATATTTTAAAAGCAAAAGTAGCGAAATACATACATGCAAACAATTAAGCCCCTCCCCCACACTTAAATTCATACATTGTCCTCAATGTAAAACACGCAAGGCAAATAGTTTCAAATCTAAGGGGAAGAGGACAAATAACTTACAAGCTATTGGCACGACAATCCCCTAAAATACCATTGTCGATATTGAGCCTTCCAAGAATATTTATCTTTATAGAATCTCCTTCGAGCTTCTTCATTGCCAGCGAACACCGAGTATCTAAGAAAATAGGAAAGTTAATTAAGAAAACCAAAGAAGGTGGTTTTAACCCCCTGTTGTGCAAAACCTATCTAAATCTGGATATACTCTAACAAAAGCATTTTCCTTTCTAGTGGCTTCTGGCACAGTTTTGAGGGGGGCCCAGGAGAAGGGACACTTGAGAATGATTGAACGGAAGACCAGACTGCTATAGAGACCTGTACAGATTGTTAGAATAAATAAAAAAAATGGCAATAAAACTGTGTTAGTAGACATAAACTCAAAGGAGGATCCTTTCCTAGTTCCCCAAGAACTCCAAGGATTAAGAAGAAGGAGCAGCATCGCTGTTCGAGTTTAGCAGTGTGAACCATGGGGTAGTGATGAAGGGTTCAGTCCTTGGGTTTTTTCGGGATCCCTCTCTAATTGGAGAACTCAAAGAGCGATCCGTATTTTCAATAGGAGTTGATTGATTTGTACCCCCATTGTAGTTGTGGTTGGGGTAGTATGGGGATAACCTAGACATCATCTTCCACAAGAGCGCAAAGAAGATTCATTGCAAAAAAAGGAAATTCTAGTTATAACTAGAAACGAAAAGAGGATAAAAAGAAGAATAAAAAGAAAACAATTATGAGCCTAGAAATCTTCAGAGGCATCCAAAGGGTGAGACTCTTGAACTTGTACTCCTCGAATAGAGTCCTGTAAATTTCTACGTTTTATAACCAAAGGGCCATATCCATCGGTACTTCCTACTTTTTTCAGGGTTAGGCTTCGAGCCTACGACCCCCTCTTGCAGCTCGAAAGAGAACTTAACTAGTAACTGATGCGTAGACATAATCATCGTAGATTTCTTTTGGCCCGCTGAATTTCCCATTATCTTTGGCGCCTCGACAATACATCCTCGTGTCTAAAGCCTTAGGTTCTTGGAGGCGCAATACATCATCTCAAAGGTCCTCAGGGATTGTGTATACCCTTTCTAGTGATTCTACTTTAACATGGGAGTTCCATTGAGGGACCCTATAGGCACTGCTACAATCAAAGGTAAACCCTAATTTCTGCCACCCTGAAGTGTTCGAAGGGGGAGGATGAATTTTTTACCTACATGTATATTGGTTAACATCTCTACTACGGGATAGATAATACACTGATAAAAACAACCTATATCGAGGCTTAATGTTGAGCTCTAGCTTAATGTTGAGCTCTACGCATCTAATAAAGAAACCCATTATGATCACTGCGACATTAGGGTGCAATTGAATGGGGTTCACATCGAAATCCCTCTTTAACTTGGAGAAAAGGGTGGAAAAGGGAAACTTAACCCCGACATGAGGTGTTTGTGGGGAATGATTGATCACCCCTCAAGTAAAGTCATGGGAGATTCATCCTATTCGAGGAGCTTTGACTTGGCGTTTGCAGAAATGCATTGCTTGATAGGAAGCTTCCTAAGGAATGTTGACACCTTGTCAGACATAACGTAAAGCTCATCATCCTAGCTATCGAGATGTCCATCCTTAGTCGGGGGGTCCTCGAAACCTTATGATTTCGAGCAATATATTTCCTTTTTGATTGGGTCCCTAAAACTGCACCCTCATATTTTTCTATCCAAGTTGAAGGTCTCACAAGTTCTGGACAACCTGTCTTTGAAGGTTTCATTGGGACTTTTCCCTTACCCTAGTTTAACCTAGAAAAAAGTCTTCATTAAAATCCTCCTTAGTTGGAGATTCGTTGGAATCATGCAGAGAAACTCCCTCATGCAATCTATTAGGACTCTCAGAAGTCATTCTCTTGGATGATGGAGGTGCGTTATCTAAGCAAACGGGTTTTTTTGGACTCTTCTCAAGAGAAATTTGGGAAGAAGATTGGGGTTTTTCATGTTCTAGGTAAGGGTTAAAGGAAGAAGAAGCCATTAAGACACGAGAAAGTTTGAGAAAGCTTTCTTGGTGAAGGTGGAAGAGCTATATTTTGAAATGGAGAGGATGAGAGAGCTTTGAGTTTGATTATCCTTTCACAAACCTGCAAATGATAAGTTAAAAAGAATAATAGCATTTCCGGAGAAGTTACGGGGGCTGGAAGAAAGAGAAGAAGGTAATGATAACCTTGAAAAGATGGGATGTCGGAAAAGACAGGAAAGGTAGAGAGAATCTTATTTATGGTGTTCTCCACGCACCTCACATTTTTTCGCTCCTTTTTTCGTCATGTGTGCCTTACTAAATTCCAAAATTGAGTAATTTTCTTAGAAAAACCTAAGTTTTCATGCTATCTTGGTAGGTTTGATGATCATATGATTTTCAATATTCAATCTCCTTCGAAGATCATTAGGCTATGCTTATGACCCTTCGATAGGTTGGGCAAATAAAATCATTCGCGAGCTATGATTCTCTAAACCTGAACATCACCCTTAGCTTTTCTGGGGGGATTTTGATGATACTCTTATCCAATTATAGCTGAGCCACATAGCCCAACCTATAGACTACACCTTTAGATCAACTTGGCCCAATAAGGTATTATGATGACTAGGTCATCCTTGGCATTTAATACGCAATGAATTAGAGTTTTAGTTCCATTTAATCACTATTAGGGTTTCATCAGTATATATATGAAGGCATGCCATTTATTTTATTAAATCAGTATTCATTTTCTTGAGAAGTAAGACTGACTTTGGCATCAAAAAGTTTTTCCCTGAATACTTCGGGCCTTGTTTTCTTGCAGATCAAGACTGAGGAATCTGGAGCACAATTGGATCGGGTTACAAGTGCATCAATTTGGAATAGTAAAATAATTAAAAGTAAAAACTCTAAATTTGGTAACTTGACAAACTGACGCCTTCAATATAAGCGTATGTATACAGAAGGTCTAAATGAGGCGCTCGCTCCACGTGTCATTCATGTTAGATTGACTCCTTAATTGACTCTTGGATTGGAGATCGATTTTAACTTCATTGAAGATGCTCTTAGAGCTCTGGCTAAATATTGGGATTCAAATATGGAGAAGTTAGATCTTGATTTGACTTTTAAGGGTTTCTTCTATTATCCGTAACCATTGGTACATGTTTTATTCGTTAGCTTTCCTTTAAAATTATCTCGTGAAAAACAGTGCTTATATAACCCTTGGTTCTTTGATAAGTACAAATATAACCCTTAGTTTTTTAAAAGTTCAGATATAATCCTGATTTGATGTGAAATCTTGGTCAATGGTAGTGTTCGCCTGTTCTATGTGAAATGACCAAAATGGAGAACTAATTTTTTTAAAAGAGTGAAGTTCATATGTAACTCTACACAATTCACATAAGTGAAAATATAACCCTATGATAATTGAAAGTGCAAATATAACCTTAGATAGTTAGTGTATGTGCAAATATAACTTTTTCTGGAAGATTTAGTTTGGAATTGGGTTAAAAGTCAATTTTACCCCACTGAAAAAAACAAAATAAATAAATAAATTTGCTATTTTGACCCCAAAACTTCTAACCCTAATTGCTTCTTCTCTTCCCAGATCGGCGGCAGTGGTGGTGATGGCCGAACAAGGTCAGTTTTGTCTTTTTAAATTTTTCATTAGGTTAAAAATGCATTTTGGTCATTTTTTATCGGTCAATGGCCAGAAATGGCGAGTCAATGCCGAAATATAGTCTTTAGGGTATATTTGCACTTATGTAAATTAGTTAGGGTTGTTTTTGCACTTAAAATTATCTCATTGTTATATGTGCACTTACTGAAGTATATAGGGTTATATATGTATATTTCCCTAAAAACAATTGTAATTTGACTAATATACCCATGGTTCATTCCATCGCCATTTACCATTGATTTTAGTGTGTCTGATATACCCATGGTTCACCCTATAGTTATCAAAAGGCACCAATTCCTTTCATCTTTAGGTCTAGGGTTGGTGTCCAAAATGAAGAGTCTGGGAAGTATTAGGCTCACTCCCGTATCTAACGATGTTTCCTGTGAAGGCTTAAGTTTTTTTTCTAGAAGAGGCTCGTTAGCATTGGAAATGTGATTATGAGATGAAATGCAGAGCTGGGATGATTGGAGCGCATCCTTAATCACGAATGTGGCGAGATGATTTAACGGGAGAAGAACCTTTGTGTGACAGACAATGGTAATTATCCGCTATCTCCACACTATGTGATATAAACCAGAGATTAGGTTTATATGTCTGTGTAATGGAATCTAGGATCAGATCCCTAGATCGGTCATTCTACGCAAATACACTCAAGATTAGTTAATCCATAGTTTACTTCTCTTTAATTGCATGTTAGTGGTTGCTAGTTCACTAACCCCTCCTCCTCTCACGTTATCTTTTTAGTACTAGCTATTCCCGACACACAATTGGGGTGACGTCCAATTGTGGGTTGTGTCTGGCTAACATTTACATACTAGTATCTCTGTGGAATACCCTAGACTTTCCACTAGTACTTTAATGTAGTTAGCAGTGAGTATGGGAGAAACATTAAAAATTCTTATCGTTGACCTTCCTTAAGCATCCCGTAGGTTAACTTTCAAAAGAACAACCCCATTGGTGTGGGTCAAATTTTTGCGCTGCTGCTGGGGATACTAGACTTACTTAATTGTTAGCGAGCATAACTAGTTGGTAAAGTAGTTTGTACTTTTGCTTTTGTAGTTTTAGTTGGTTTTTGTGTAGAGCTTTTTTGGTAGCTTTTCTTTGTTTATCCTAATCTGGTGTGTTAGTGCTGGTTGAGGACAATTATTGTATCATTCTTAGTTTATGGTACACACTCGTACCACTAACTTATGATCTTTACACTGCTTATTTAAAAACACACGCAGGTGGAGAAGGAGAAAGAGAAAGGTTATTGAAGCGGTTGCTCGAAAGGCAATTGTTAAAGAGGTTATGATAGAGAACATCATAGTGGAAGATAACATGACACTTAGGGAGTTAATGGTTCATAATTTGTAGAATCAACCCCTATGCCTCGTTTTCCCGCCTCTCCCACGAAACATCATGTGCAAGCTCAAGAGTGGCATAATTTAATGCTTACAGGCATTCCATGGGATGATTAGTGAGGATCCGAAAAAACACTTTTCAGAGTTCCACCTTGGGTGCACCAACATGAAGCCACCGGGAGTCTTCGAAGAGGACTGCAACTTGAGATCCTTCCCGTTCTCCCTCCGATATGTGCCAAAGGATTGGTTGCACTACTTTCCATTGGGTTCCATAACTTCATGGATGAACATGAAGAAAAGGTTCCTCGAGAAGCTCTTCCCCACCTGTAAATCTGCCAAACTGAAGAAACAATTGTCCGCTATCTCTCAGTTTCCCAACGAGACTCTCTACGAGTATTGGGAATGGTTCAAGAAGCTGCTCGCGAGTTGTCCCTGCCATCCTTTTAAGGATGGTGACTTGGTGTATTACTTCTTCAAAGGACTCAGTGACGATGACATGAGGATTATCAATGCCACATGCAATGGGTCGATCGCCAACAAGAGTCCAAAGGATGCGATAACACTCTTTGAGGAGATGGCTAATGGGACACGACAGTTTGGAAACTGGTCAAGTACGAAGGTGATGGATTAGCCAACTCATTTCCTAAAACTAGAGGATCAAGTCCAAGTTGTTGCTTCCATGATGAAAGAATTTATGAAGGGGATAGTTCATCAAGCTAAGGTGTGTGAAGTATGTATCCTATACCACCCGACTAACATTTGTCCTCAAGTGGCGGATGAATTTGAAAAAAGTTAAGGCGTTGGAGTACCAAGGAAGAAATCAGTAATTTGGAAGAGGGCAACAACAAGGTTCCAAGGGAACCAGGGACAAAACTGGAATTAAGACCCTTCCTCCAATTCCTTCAATCCCCGCTACCATGACCACCCAAATTTTTGTTGTCGTGATGACCAACAAGAGAAATTCAATGTTTATAAGGGTGGAAAACAAGGGTACAAGTTTGGACGTGCTCTACCACAACCCTACCCGAGGGGTGAGGGGACTTTAAACAACTGCGAGTGCATTTATAAGTCAAAATGCGAGGAATTGATGGATATCATTGCTCAAGTAACCAAGAGCAATGAGATCTTCACGAAGAGGACTTTGCGAGATATTGAAGAGTTGGGCACGAGGGCTTTCTCAAGCATTAAGAACCTTGAGGTTCAAATAGGGCAATTGGCCACCTCGGTTACCCGACTAGAAGCAAAATATTTTGGCAAGTTACCTTCCTAACCTAAAATCAATCCAAGGAATGTGAGTGCCATTAAATTGCGGAATGGGAAAGAGGCGAAGGTAGCCGAGAAGGATACTGTGTAAGAGGATTAGCATATGGGGGAGAAAACCAAGTCCACTCTTAAAGATAAAGAGATAGGCGTTGAGAAGGGGTCCGAACAAGGCCCCTCTGCCAGTAAGATGAAGGAAGTCACTCCTACACCTCCATTTCCGAAGGCTTTTAGGATTAAAGCAAAGGTGGCATCCAATGTCGACCAAATTTGTGATGTCTTCAAGAGGTGTGAGGTTAGTATCCCACTCTTAGATGTGATTGATCAAATTTCTCTCTATGCTTTTTTTTTTGAAAAATGCATGCACTAAAAAGAGGCCTAAACCATTGAAAAATGTAGGAAAATTGAAAATAGGGGGATTAGTCACACCTGCTAACAAAATTTTACCTAAAAAATCTTATGATCCCGACATGTTTTCAATTCCCATCCACTTAGGCGGTAAAGAAGTTAGTGGTGCCATGATATATCCTGGAGCTTCGATTAATGTCATTCCCTATAACCTTTAAAAATCTCATGATTTAGGGAAAGTTAGGGAAATGAGGGTAATGGTCCAATTGGCCGATTATATCCCAAGCTATTCCTACTGGGGTATGTTATGATTAAAGTTGGAAAGTTGGTGTTTCCAGCGGACTTTTATATTCTCAGCATGTCACACGATGGAGGTGCATCCCCAATATTATTGGGGAGACCGTTTCTGAAAACATCAAGGACCAAGATAAATGTCCACCTAGGAATATTAACCCAAGAGGATGACGTAGACAAGGTCGGCTTTGGAATTTATAAATATAATCATGCATCATCATCTTCTTTTGCATGCAATGGCATAATTGTTTGTGAGGATATTGATCATGATGATATATCTTACTTGAGCGATGAGATATGAATTCTTGCATGTTTGATGAGAGGTGGCATGTTGAGAGCCCAATAAAGGATAAAAATGTCGATAGCTTTAGTGATTCGCATAGTGGTAGTGTTGACATACCTATGATAAATTGCCAATGTTTTTAAGCACTAACATGCAGCATTTTACGAAGCATGGAAAAAACTTAAACCGTCCTATACCTCCTCCTAAACCCAAGGAGAAAACTAAGGCATCGACATTGATTAGAATTGCACATGAACCCCCAATGAGAAATATGTTTAAAGGTAAGGATGACTCTTTGTGAAGACCTATCCACAAAGATGTCATCATGAGTGGAGTTGCGGATGGCGACTCTAGAGACCCAATGGTAAGGTTTAACTATTTGAACTTTGAAAGTAGGATTAAGTCATGAGGACGGCAATAAAAATACAGTGAATTTATTTGTTTTAATTTTGTTAGTTTTTTGTTTATTTTGTGAGTTGCAAAGAAATTTTATTGGAGATTCTGTTTTGAAATTGATTTGAATAGAGTCTTGTGGTTTTGGTTAAACGTAATTAGGATTTGGTCTGAAAAGGTAGTAAAATGGGCCGAAAATGCCCAAGAGTGCTCTAGGGCATGGGTTGTGCCAAGTTACATGACCGTGTACGAAGAACTGGCACGAGGTCTTCATCTTACAAAGTGCATACTCTAGCCCATGCCAGATGAGCAAAATTGCAGATGAGCAAAAATGTAGATTTTTTGCAAAAATAAAAGTTTTCCAAACTGAGCAGTTTTGCCACTTCGGATCTACATTTTTCTTCTTCCCTGAATTGAGTTGTCCCAGTTGGCACTACACCAATCCATAAAAACTCCTTTGAACATGATTTGAAGAAGTAACTCCCAAAATTTACTTTTCTTCATAGACCATTGGTAATTTCGTTTTTATCTCTCTATTTTAAACAACTCATTTTGAAAACTTCATTAATTCTCTGAATCAAATCCCACCCTATATTCTCCTATCAATGTAGAGCACTTAACACACTTCCATAACTCTACAAGAGCTAAATTCAAATTTGAGCATTTCTCTTAAGGGAGAGCACTGTTTTGTTCTTTTCTTTTGTGTTCTTCATCTCCTAAGCTTCGAATTTGGGTAATTCTTTGAACCTTGTGTTTACTTTCTTTCATTAGAATGAGTGTTATGTGGAGGTAACTTAATATTTGAAAATTTTTGGGTGTTTATGGGTGTATGTGAGTAATGTGCATTCTAGTATGTTAAACTAACTGTGGGGGGGAAGAGTATGAATCCTTAGTTATGATTATATAATGTGTTAAATGTGGGTTGTTTAGGGAAGAATGATACTTTCTAGGTGATGATTGTCTTAGTGCTTAATAATATATATCTTAAAATTACCATCTTCTATTTTGTTTTGATAGAGTGGGTCCTAAGAGGATTCAAGAAGAAAATTGGACTAATTCCCGAGTTGAGAAGGGAAGAGTTCGGCCCAAGTTGTGAGACAAGGGCCAAACCAACCCATGGTATTTACTCCCATCATTGCTGATGAATTTATGGGCATGAAGAATATTTCTGGGAGTGCAACTCGGATATGGAAGAACTTGGATAGGCCAAAGAGGGTGATCTAAGAGACAAAGTTTGCATGCAAAGAGATGCTGGAGACTATTGTGTCCGTTTTATATAGTTATTTTGGGATCTTTTGTACTCATTTTGGTAGACTTTTATGCTTTGGATACTCTATTT